>JASCZW010007062.1:0-20000 GCA_034211315.2 Aedes japonicus | reverse complement strand
TGCTAGTGGAGGACCAACGTGTCTGCGTACGATCTACGGTGGAGTGCAGATGGCAGACGGATCGTGGAGGAGGTGAATGAACCACGAATTGCATCAGCTGCTGGGAGAACCTTCCATCGTAAATATCGTTAAAATCGCGCGACTACGATGGGCTGCGCATATCGTAAGAATGTCGGACGACAGCCTTGCGAAAATGGTTCTCGAAAACGAACCGACGGGTACAAGAAGGAGAAGTGCGCTAGAGGTCCGCTCTTCTGCGGACTCTTCGCAGACAGTGAGGCTGGCGAGGTACAACCATGGACCGATTACAATGGAGACAACTTCTGTGAAGAAAAGTGTCAATAAAATAAGGTCAATCTTCTTCTTTCCTTAATTCGGCATAATTATTCATTTGACCTAATGGCGTTAGATCTGATGGCGCTACACTCATCGAAACATGAGTTATACAATACGGACACAAAATAATTCGTAACAAGTTTCACCGTACTGTATTGTCACTCCTGGAAATCCCAGCATTTCCTTTTATTTGTTTCAGGTCATAAAGTATTGTGTTAGATTTCTACGTTTGGTTTGTTAAGCGCAATCTAACGCTTGTTTCTTCCGGTAACGTTTAAGAATAGTCGATTTTTGAAACTCGAATACTAATGGCAACCTGATGTGCTGAAATGGCTGAAATAAGCAATCCGGATCGAATCGCTGTCAATAGTTTCACGTTACAACAACGAGAGGCGCTACAGTGGGTAAGGAGATGCAGCCAAAAGCTCGGTTTTAGATACATGTGGGGGTTTTTGTGACGAGTATCAGTGAAGAATGAATTTCAGAGATCATAGCAAGCCACGCTTTTGAATTGACGTTTTTATCTTTCGCTGCAACGATTTCGCGAAAGCAAAGATTTTGTTCATTATTCGATAGAAAATATTCAAATCAAACATCGACTCGTTGAGTGGAAGTGAACCGGAAGTGACTGTGCCATGAAGTGTTCCTGTGAACCTGGTGTTTCGTAGTGTGTGTCAACATTTGTTTCGGTTACGTGGTACTACGCCACCAGGCTATCGTTTGAGAAGCTGTTTTGACCGGAACTGCACCTGAGGAGACCTAACATGGTGCGTCCATCTGGAACCCAGAGATATTTGTTGGAAGGCGACTTTTGACATCCTAGAAAAGATGCTCGCTACGTCTTTCGGAACATTTCAGCGGTTGTAATCTGTACTTCGGGTGAGCTCTTTCCATGACGTAATCCTGTTGATCAAATTCAATTAGTTGGCCGGCGTCGGTGGTGTAGTGGTAAGCGTGACTGCTACTGGCACCCCAGTGGGTCTGGGTTCAATCCCAGTCGACGTCGGTGGTTTTTCTGAGGCGAAAAAATCTTGGTCACGTCTTCCTTCGGAAGGATAGTAAAGCCGTTGGTCCCAGTTCATAGTCACGAGTCGTTAGGTAGGGTCCAGGTGGTGGAGTCGTCTCCCTGGCGTCGGTGATTGTCACCATGTGAGGAAATAGGCCGACGGAAAATAAATAAGCAAAAAAAAAAAATTCAATTAGTGGCAGAACTGACCCACAAATACTGAGTTTTCAAACTACCTCGGAATTTATTTCCGAAGAGTTTATCAAATTGACCTGCACCGTGAAACCCGATTGCATTCACGGAATGCTGTTGCTTCATGATAATGTTGAGCTACTTAAAACAAAATAGGATCTGGTAAATTTATTCATAGCCATCGAGCGTCTGTATGATCTTCGGATCAGTGCTGCCAATCAATCATTCGATGGGTGGTGAAATTGGATACACCGATGGAGATGCATGCTGCTACATCACAAACATTTGCAGAATGTCAATTGCACTCTCTCTCTCTTTCTTTCTATCTCTAGCCTTCCTTCGGGGGAATGGTAGCATTTCATTATTTCTTTTCTACACGGCTACATCCACTCAAAAGGCACATACATTGCGGTGGCTTGGCTGGGAAAGTGCACTTTTCTTCGCTCAATCCATGCCAAGCGGAAAAGGAAAGAAAACACACACACACACACTCACACTCACGTCGTCTTCGACTTCGAACCTCGCCGAACGTCAGCCGGGAGCAAGAGCAATCGATATCGGATAGCCTGTCAAGTGGTTTTTGCTTTCTCAGAACTCGTCTAACCCTTCTAACGAGACATTATACCCCCGGACCATGGCTGAATGCAGTCGGAAGTTGGAAACCGGCGAAGCAGCTTGAAAGCTCGTAAAACCTCTGCCAGTGCAATTTTCTGCTAATCCATTGGGAGGAAATATTGCAAACACATTTGCTGAGATGGTTAAAGTTTCTGGTGTGGAACTGACCTAGAAACTCATAAGTAGCAGAACTCGACGACGACGACGACGACGACGACGACGCGGATAAGAGCCTTCTGGTGGAGTATAATAATTCTTAAGGTTTAGGGTTCTATAATGGATTCTTTCAATTTTAACACAGTTCTGAACAATTCAAATCTGTGTACGGTGATTGCGATGTCGGTCTACCACTAACCTTCAACCAGGATCGGTATAAAATCCGAACTTATTGAAACAGAACCTCATGTCCATATTTTACTCAATTTGTTGCTGAAATTCTCTCCGCACCTCCCATAATCCGGATTAGACTTCATAATGCACACTCCCTTATTCTCGGCAACAAGTTCCATAAAGTTGCTCAAATAACGATTCGCTGGGCTGATTTTGCCTCCTCCTGTTCTTCGTCATCGGATCGAATTAAACTTCAACACCACCAAACGAGCAGCGGCAGAAGCGGTAACAATGTGTATCCACCATCTACACCAACATATTTCGATACGATTCACGAAACGGAGGCACTCGTAAAGTTGCTTAATTTACTCCCTCATGATCAATATCGCCGCAGCTCAAAATCCACTCCGCTCCACCAGACCGCTGATATTCGGCACAGAAACTTAATTGGGCGTCAAAGTTTTGCTCCGTGCTGTGACGCGTTGCCCGGAGCGAGGAACACCCCCCTCCCCCCTCCCTAACGCACATGATTGTGGAGAAGTGTTTGGGAGGAAAATATTGATTCTTGATTTTGCCACACGTCGATCGAAATACGATGGAGAAGCAGGAGGAAGAATTGATGGGAAATATTTGTGCTGCAATTTTTGCTTCACTCTGTTTCTGTTCTTTGGACGGAATGAACAGACAAAAGACCACTTCACTCATCAATTCTAGGCAATTGAATTCCGAATACTTCTGCTGATGATTCAAGTAGATTAATTGAATGTCGATACACCTGAAGTGACACGAATGGAATTGGTCCATTTGGAACTAATTAAATTTCTTTCTTAAAAATGGAATGTAAGCAATTCTGGAAGCACCAATCAATATCATCTGTGACTTTCAATACTTCTAATTGGGCCAAGTTTGGACGATATTTTACGTTTCATTTCGTCCGTCAAATTCACGAAAGTTATTTTTCAAACGTTGGTTAACGATAGTTATTTTTATACCGTTGCTTTATTTCAGTATAATATAGCTACATATTATGTAAAAACAGTTGATTGAGACGTTAATCATTCTTTCTGTAAAATTCTCGAACTTTCTGTGATACATCCGCCACCAGATTCCGTACAGTATCCTCAGATACGCTAGCGGTAGTGGTCGTCCATCTTCTCTTGAAATCGTCGATCCCGTTTGCTTTCTTCTCAGTTTCAACGAGTTTCCGCTTAACCAGAGCCCAGTATTTTTCTATCGGGTGAAGTCTTGACAGTTAGTCGGATTGGTTATTCTTGACACGTATTTGATCTCTTGTGCCTTATATCATTCCAGGACAGATTTTGCATAGTTACAAGAGGCCAAATCAATTCAAAACAGAGCTGGAGGGTCGTTGCTTGTTATAAACGGTAGCAACCGCTTTTGCCAACTTTCTTTCTCGTACACATCCTTGTTGATAGTGCTAATAGAGACAAAACTTTGAGATTTTTGACCACAACTACTGTTGGTTCTACATGCCAACGCTTACGGGAACAACAGCACCAAACAGTGCAGAACAATTCAGGGGACCTTCTGGAGAACCGAGCACTCATAACGACGAGCTGAACTAACTGCCCAAGTTGCACAACTTGTTTCAAAGGAGCATAAAAATCTCTCTTGAGACAAATAGTATTGTTTGGCTATGTACCTAAAAATCATACACAACAGCAACGGAAAAAGCGCAAGTGTGGAGCCTTTTCGCAAATTGACATTGTTTCTACAGAGTTGCAATAGCATTTTTTAATACTTTCAAATATTTTAAATCGTGTTGCATGAAAGTAATGAATGCGAGGATAACTTTTTATTTAATGGATGTCGGTATCAACCAACTATTCGCGATCAAAATATTGAGAAATAAAATGATTTGAAAATCGTGTTGGAATTAGTTTATGTTTTAAAAGCTTTAGATTTATGGATCAATATTCTGTTCTACTACGAAAAAAATAAACGCCCTTCAATAAATCCTCCAGAATTGAGGATTGCTACAGAACTTAAAAAAGAAATATTCTTGTAAAATGAATTATTTTTGAAACGACGTTGAGTATCGTAGTTTACTTTGTACCAGAAAAAAATGTAACTTCCGTTAGGACTGGAGCTTTCAAAGTACTGTCCGAGGGCCGAAAAAAGACTCGATTTTAATGTTGTGTGTATGTGTATGTGTACAATCCAATGCTCACCGTCCGGCAGTGTTGTATGGAAGAAAAATGTTTGCTAACTAACTGTAGTCGACACGACAAACATTGTTAACACGGGAGTTGGAAGGTGATAGCTCTGTTGAGTTCCAGTGACCCATTTCAGAATGCCTGCACGCAAAAAAAACCGCAGTAGAAACTACCATTTCGAGGGTAGAATTAAGCGCAAACACCAACCATTTTAACCTGACTATAAATGCGTTTTATTTTATCATGCCTGCTATTACAGTGACCGGCGAAAAAAAAGATCCATCAAGCCGTATACTAATCAGGCATAGATATCTTTACAAAGACGTATCAATAGCAACTTTTTTACTGTACATATATGGTATCATTCATGAGGCTTAGCGTAAAAGTTTGAATATACATTTCAGCCAACTGCATGTGAAAAATGAAATAAGCTTGTGTTTACGGTATGTCAATAAAAAAGATCCACTAGGGAAAAAAATACTTTCCTTGTACATCCACTTGGCTTACCCCTTGTTGATCATGCTTTTGACATTCTTTTATTTACATCCATCACAGATAATTGCTACAGTTGTGAGAAATAAGTGAGTTTAGCCCAAGTGATGAGTTTTTTAAGAATCGATCATGGGAGGAAAGAAAATAACAGTCCAAGTTCTAAATCTTATCGTTGCCGATTGCTCAAAAAACGAATCTCAGCGCAAAGTTGTCGAAATGTATGGTGTAAGCCGTGGTGCAGTGCAGAAAATAGTTTTAAAACACCAAAAGCTTGGAAGTGTCGCAGATCGAACAGGATGTGGACGCAATCGCAAGTCTGATCACCACGAAGACACTAGAATCATCCGAGAAATCCGTGCGCTCAGAGAAAAGCTAAGCCTTTCGATATCCGATCGTACAGTTCGGCGACGCATTTCTGAGCACGGTTTGAAAAGTCATTTTGCCACTGGAGTTCTGGAAACGGGTTGTTTGGTCAGACGAATCAAAGTTTGAGCTGTTCAACAGAAAACGACGACTGCGAGTTTGGCGGAAAAGCGATGAAGGGCTGAAGGATAAACATCTACAAGGGACCATGAAGCACGGCGGTGGAAATATCATGGTTGTTTCTCATGGTTCGGAGTGGGGAATCTGGTTCTAATCAGTGGTATTATGACGGCAGATGAGTATATAGATATTCTGAACGAGAATATGGAAGAATCTTTGCTGAGAATGGGTCTGGAAGAGAATTACATTTTTCAGCAAGACAACGACCCAAAGCATACGGCCAAGAAAACACAAGCTTTTTTTCGTGCCTGTCGGATTAAAGCCTTGGAATGGCCTCCCCAGAGCCCGGATTTAAACCCAATTGAAAATCTCTAGGCAATTCTCGATAATAGAGTCGAAAAAACTCACGTAACAAACAAGCAAACATATTTTGCGGCACTGGAGCAGGCCTGGAATGAGTTGGATCCACAACACCTCAGAAACCTAGTCGAAAGCATCCCGAAACGATTGCAGTCCATCATTGAAGCGAAGGGAGGTCATATTGACTATTGAAGAGTTGATTCCAACTCTTTCGATAATTTTTTTTATTCATACATGAAGTGGATCTTTTTTCATGTCATACGTATTTTACTTAACTCCAATAATTTTGTTTTTTATTTTATGCAAGGAATAAAAGTGATCGTTATTTTTATACTGAAATGGTGCGTCTATGTTTATTTTTAAGAAACATGTATTGGAATACCCTACTTTTTCAAAAATACTTATTTTTTTCTCAACAATAATACATTGATCAAAAGTGGATCTTTATTTTTGCCGGTCACTGTATTTTTTAAACAAACAATGCTCAGAATGAACTTCAACCCACAATTTGTAAATCTTCTTGTTTCAATTTGGGATATGTCTATCTCGATAGTTCTAATAAAGGGAAGCCTACCACAGAAAATAAAAATTGAACGTCCAGTAAGACAAGACACGACCGACTGTCAATGCACCTATTTGTATTGTAGTTTCAACCACTTCTTGATGTTTTTTCACAAAATTTCTCGAATTCAATCTTCAACGCCTAATGCCATGTTTTTTAACCATGAACGAGGAATTAATAGAAGTGGCCAATATTTTCAATGGATTTGGTTTAATCTCCGGTGCGCTCCGATAGAAGCAAGACAACTGCGGTCATGGTAGACAATTTCAATTTATCAGCGGATACTGAATGGCTAAACATTGAAAACTATGTGAATATTTTAGGAGTGCTCTTCGGAGAAAATGTCAGACAAGTTTAAAAATTGAATTGGAAAAATGCTGGTGCTGAACGGTTTACGGACTGGACTCTGGTTCCACAGTCCTGGAAAACTGGATCTTATCCAGAAGATCATCTTTGAACACAATACTCAAACTGATTCATGGTAATACATAAGAAAATAAATCATCGAGAACTGCTGTTTCGCCGAGAAGTTATTGAAGACCCCCACCGTGAAATGTGCCCCGATGAACCGGAGACCACAATACAATAGCTTTTCCATTGTCAACGAGTCAGGGACATCTGGAAGTTTCAACGGAGGCAGATTATAACACAAGAGCCTAGTTTACGTAGCTTGGAGCCTGAAGAATACATTCATCCGACCTTCAAAAATATCAGTCGCAACGCCAAACAATCGATTATTAAATCTCTAGGACTTTTCTTGAGCTACTGCATTGATGTACCTAGAAATGAAATAGGAGAAGACAATTTTATCGTATTATCGCAAACACCAGCCGATCACATTAGTTATCGGGACGTTGCTTTACTCGAGTACAGCACCTTAAGGATCTCGGTGTTATCCTTGATACCTTCCGAATGCAGCATAATGATAGTGTTGCCAGAGTCAATCGTCAACTGGGCTTTATGTTCAAAATTGCTGACGAATTCAAGTCCCTCTATTGCTCACTTGTACGGTCAATATTAGAAACAAGTGCGGTCGTTTGAAGTCCTTTCCATGCCATTTGCATTGCCCGAATTGAAGCAGTTAATTTTTTTTTGTGAGAGATGCTGTTCGGTTGGCGTGAGCCAAGAAACCTGCCTCCATATGAGACGATCAATTGCACGAGCAACGTTCGCAGCGAATTCTGACAGCAGACATTGACAGCCGGCTTTGCTGACACAGCTGAATTTGAACGCACCCGGAATCGCAGCAAGCCGTGCTTTGAAACTGACATACATTGTTTTTGGTGCATTGTTTTCGCGAGAAGAAAATCAAACAATAATTCGTAATTAAACTTTAACTAACAGTGAAAGCATGAAATCTCCGCGTGCTTTGGAAAGACGTAGTGAATACAATCGATCCCATCAAGAATGGTGTGAGTGTCGGTAGTATTTCCACATTTTTTGTTTTTTTTTGTACTTCGCTCCAGCACCCGGAAGAAGAGTTACATCAGCTTAGTTTTGTTTATAAGTGGTAGTATTGTGACATCCGGACATAAATGATTAAGTTTGAGTGTTTGTCCGCTTTGTCGCGAGTGAATGGATACTTATTAGCAGTTTAGAAGTTCGATATAGAGTCGCCTCATAGCCAGGATTTTATTATTGGCAAAGTGTGTAGTGAAAAAAAGTATGTAGCATGTAGAAAACGGCCATTTTCTTGTCAGCAACAAACGAAGACAACGGGTGGTTTAGCATCCATATTTAATTAATTTTGTTTACAATAACTTTTAATTCATATAGAAGGTAATACTATAATAAAGAAATCCTATAAGTTTAAGCTTAATCAAATAATTAGTTTTCGAGTTATCACCGGCATAAACTCCGAAAGTGCTGTTATGAGCAACACACAATAGAAAATAGGTCTTCTCGGTCAAGTGTCTCTTTGTAACTGCTGCACGCGAAAAATACATCTTCTTAAAACGATGAAAAGAAACACTTGGAGTTCGAATTTTGATAAAAGGGTTTCAAGAACCTATTCTACGGAATATTTACTAACTTTTTATGTTAAAAAAAGATTTTTTGGTCATTCTAACTGTATATCTCCCCTTAACTTTTGCGCTTATTTTGTTGCAAGTGCATGAAATTAATTACGAACCAACGTCGAGAATTTTTATTTGTATGAATAAACAAGCGAGTGTCATTTAGGAAGCGGCCACACACACACACACACACACACACACACACACACACACACACACACACACACACACACACACACACACACACACACACACACACACACACACACACACACACACACACACACGCGCGCGAACTCTGCGATCATCAGTGACAAGAGAAGATTACTTGCGAGCGTGTCATCGTCAATCATCAGGTACGCATGCCCAGTGTGGTTGGCGGCATTGAAGACTGGAAGAAATCGCGCTAACAGAACCGTACGTCCAGGCGGATGGCGATGCGCGTGTCGAGTGCGTATCGAACCATCTCGTCGGACGCCCCTGTGTGTGATAGCCGGAATGCTCCCCATTTGGTGGATCAACAGAGCCCACGGAGAGGTTTACTTCTACATGACGCAATTTCTGTCTGGTCATGGGTGCGTCCGACGAGATGGTTCGATACGCACTCGACACGCGCATCGCCATCCGCCTAGACGTACGGTTCTGTTGGGCGCGATTTCTTCCAGTCTTCAATGCCGCCAACCACACTGGGAGCCTGGCCTCCACCGGAATCGCTGGAGTGACTTCGACACCCTAACGGTAGGTCCGAAAAATGAGCAGAAGATGTCTGCTTCCGGCGAGATTGCGCACCGGATGGCTCGGGTGCAAAGCGTGTCTTAGTTGTATGTGTAAAATCGGAGGTAGTCTACTTACAGGAGCCAAAGGGCTTAGCATGACGCATGTAGGTCGCTGATTGGCGAGAAAGACACAAAATTAACAAATTAACAAATTAACATCGGGAGCCGAAGGGCTCGGCATGGGTGGGACCCAAGGGCTCGGGAAAAATGTATAGGGATAAATAGGATACGGCGCACATTGCGCATAACGTCGAAGTGATACCATAGACTAACTCTAAGACCAGTAGGTCCCGAACAGAAACGAGTTTTTTTTGGCTCAGTCAGTACTAGCACATCGGTCCCAAGCTCGGTTCCAAGCTCAATAATGCGCCCCTAATAATGAACTCACACGAACCAAGGGGTGAGTCGCTTAGCACAGTGTGCCAGGCACGCCGTAGTAGAAAATCTTACACCTTAACGGAACATGCATGGCACTCAGTGGCACACATTTGACATTTGTACTTTTCGAATATATATCCTGGCAGCCCTTGAAAATTGACGTTGTTAGAAGTTGTGATGTTGTTTTGATTTGTGTTTTTAGTCAACAGGCAACAGACACAAGGTATAGAAAACAATAATTATAAGTGAACTTTTGAGTTCAACTGTTGAAAACTAATGTAGAAGGAGATGATCCCTCATCGCCATGAGGTGACATTTCCGAATGCTAGAATGCTAAAATGTTTGTACCCTGCTGCTGCAGGGCAGTTCGTAAGCCACAGCAATGCCGACAAAGGAACATCTTTGGAGACTACTTCTAGTATCTCAACCAACGACTCAAATATCATCTCTAGTAATTCATTGAGTGGTCCAAAGAATGATATGCTAAATGATTCGAGCGGATTAGAGACCATGCAAGAAGAAATAAGATCAGAAATAAGATCATGACGGTAGAAATAAAATGCGCATTACATCAACAACTAAATGAATCAAAACATATGAATCGATTGCTGTGTATAGTACAAACACACGATGAAGTCCATTATGCTCAGATTTGTGTTCAGGATTCATCTGGCTTTGAAAACCCTTTTGAGGAAGTCATCTAGCAAGAAAACCAAACTTCTTAGATTTAAAATTTCTAAATTAATGTGATTTTGATTGAATATATATATTTTTGTTACAGTGAACATGTTGAAAATATTTTTTGAAGCTTTGAGTTAGTCAGCAAATCCAATTTCGGTCCACAGGAAATTCGGTCCGATAAATTTTGTTATCTGCTATCAAAGGGTGCTAAGGGACTGCTAAGGAAGAGGACGAATCAATCATAAATACCCAACAGTTTGTAGGAATTGCACTTACTTCTAGTGATAAGCTTCTTGCGCTCCGTTCTCTATCCATACTGTCATGCTGTTTGACACAAAAGTCTTCAAAAATGCGGCAACAAACGAGCGAACCCAGAATCTCTCTGCAAAAATTTTTGCAAAGCAAAACAAAACAATCGCCTGGTTGCCAGGCGTAGCCAAAACAACACGATTGAACTTTCAATTTACCGTGGCACACATGGGCACCTATCGGCACCATGATCAGAACATCAGGGATCATCGTAACGCTTAGAGACACACTGAAAAGAATGGGAACAATTGATATTGTGCTGAGCGACTCACCTCTTGCACACGAACACATTCTCAAATATTCTGTCAAAATAACACAGCAAATCAAAACAAAGGCGCAAACATGTACAGCAAGGTGCTGGCTTCAAGGTGTACTTCGAGCCAAGGGGTTCTACAACAGTGAACCAATTTCAAATCGCTAGTTGCATATTGATTGTTGGTAATACTGCATGTAAGTTCCGGAGGGGAAACGCTGGTGATCGGTGAACTACAATCAGCAAAATAAACTTTCGATATTCATAAGATTGCATTATAATTATTTGCTATAAGAAATCAGTATGAACTTCATAAATTTATCTTATGAAATATATTGATGCCGAAAAAATAAAAAATATGGAGCAACCTGGATTTGAACCTTGAACGTTTTATGTTATGGGTCCAGTGACTTGCCCACTATTATATATCATACAATTGTAGTCAGGAGAGCTTAAATGCGTACAAGAACAACGTCGTGTGAAATCAAAACCCATTCATAAGGCCTTGCAGCCTTATGAAATTCCATAGCATCGTTCATATGTTGAACCTTATGAAATTCTTAAGATTATTTGGCTGAGTGTAGGAGAGTGATTTTTAGTGGGTAAGCGCAAATGTGAATCCGACACAGCGCTAAATCAGACACTGGCATGTGCATGAACACGAACACTACAGGCCAGTCTTTAGAGAAAAATTGAACTCCAAGAATAAAAACATTACACGCATCCGAGCGACCACCTCGACAATGTGATTTTCTACGCTTGGAACCACGGAGCAGAAAAATAAACTATTGGCGAGTCAAGAGTTCGAATCTCACCCCCAGAAAAGTTACGAAAATACCCAAAAAAGGGAATTTGAGTAACTACGACGGGAGATGAACCAGCCCGAGGCTGAAAATCTCGATCGTCAAGAAACAAAAAAATAGTTACATTTGATGATAGAAATATGTTTAATGGGAAACGAAACTTTTAGTGACACCTATTTTATCAGAAAAAAAAACATTCTAATCAAAAACAGTCGAGACAAAAATGTCATTTCTTCAGCGTTTTGAGCTGGAAATGCTCTGATGCTACAATAATGCTTTTAATGTTTATTTTCCTTCGCCGAGAATCACCGAACATTCAAATTATGATAATGTCGCAGGAAATCGCTCCACAGCTCCTGCTCGCAGTACTCAGATTGGTCACATTCGCGCCAAAACAAACGTCAGGACACGGGAACACGAATAGCGCATGCTCCCATACTGGCTTGCATGCAAGCTCCGCTCGCTCGATGCAACCGATTCAGGAACCCGAACCACGAGCCACTTTCCGCGACGCCGACTAAAGACGACGACGACGACGGCGAGAGCAGCTGGAGCTGGAGAACTGTCGCAATTTAGTCGCTCGTCAATTCGGTCCGGATGCGGTTGCGTCTTTCGCGCGAATTCTTCGGTGTTCATAACGGCAGTCCCACAGCAGGCTGTGTGGTGTGACAGCTTTTGATGAGTGAGTTTTTCTTTTCCTAGCGCCGTGGTGAAGATTTGCAGGCTGAGCATTCTCGATTGAGAGGAAAGTGTCACAACTGACGATTCCGACTGACGATGTTTGGATATTTTGGCTCCACGGATAGTCTGGCTATTGGCAGGGTGGGCGGCTCGGCAGTGGCTTCATCGAGCGGAAGGGGTGAAAGTGTATCCTTTCGCTAGGTGTATTTACCCATTGGCGGTGGTGTGACATAACCACTTTCGAGAAAAGGTTGTTTTCGCAGTGTATTCAGACCCCGAGTGGGACTTTCAGCGATAAAGGGTGAATGGTGGAATGTTTTTCTTGCCGTTTGTTTGACGACGTCTGCCGGACGGAAGGAATGCACTGGGTGGGGAGCCGTGGTATTGCTTAACCCAAACGTGACCTCTCCAAGTTGGCGGTGATTGTGTTGTTTGCTGGTGAACTGGCCCGTTATTCTAGGAAAGTGCAAAAAGCTCAAGCCTGATGGGAATAGATAAGAGCGAATGAGAGAAAGTCCTTCCAAATACAAAAAAAGGCTTCCAGGCGAGGAAAACGTCGTCGCCGCTATCCGATACAGAGACAGTTATTTTCGGTCAACTGTGGTGCGGGAAAGGAAGCATTCAATGAGTGAGCAGCCCTAGAAGTGGTGAAGATGAAAACACAATCAGTGAAATGAGGATGCAGTCAGTAAACAGCGAAAGGGCAAAAGCGTGAAGCGAAAATTGAAAAGTTTACCCGAGTGTTGCTAATTTGGGATTTGTGATTGTTTGCACGAGGAAGGAAGTGCAGAAGGCAGTGAAGCAAGTGAAAAGTTTTCTCCCCGAGATTGATGAAGATGAGTGTGGAAATTGAGAAAGACCAAAAAAAAAAGAAGCAGAGGAAGAGGAGGAGCAGCTTTCCTGAACCGAAATGTAAGCGAACCGAGGCGAAAAGGAGGAAACTTTAAAATACATATATTTACGGTGGATTATACTGGAGAACGTGTAGAACCGAGTTCCGTGGGAAGGTTTGTTGAAAGTGCCGGTGGGAGGGTTTTGCAGGGAAGGAGGGTTAAAACATCTGGTTTGATTTGTGATTACTTTTCGCCCTGGGGCTGGGCGTTCTCTTGTTTCGAGACAAAGTCAGTCGTTTCCCGGGGAGAGTTTCCGGAAATGGTGGTAGGCGGTGTTTTCCGAAGTGGGTTTTTCGGAACTGATTTAGTGTAGTTCTTCGCTAACGCTGGGAACAGTCGGGCTGGTGTCGTAATGGAGCGTTGGCGAAATATTGCTTGAGGGATTTTACAGGACAGACTCGTGCCGGGACAGGTGCGTTTGGGTTTATGTAATTAGTGATGCTTGGGAAGTTCTTGAAAATGAACCATGTTGGCAACGGAACAAAATTTACTGTTAGAAAAATTAAAGTAGGAACCATTGTTTACGTTTATTACTGAAGCTGCGGGTGTTTCTAGAGGATTACAATGCACAGTCATAAGCAGCAGACATCTGTTTTCCTTGTATGAACAACGGTTCTGATTTTGATTGAAAATATAATGATTGAGCCTCCCGAAATTCAACTCTGAAACGCGTCGTATACAATAACTTACAACGATCACTTTTCGCAGTATGCTACTCTTCAAGAAGTAGTTTTGACCCGTGTTGGCCTTCAAAGTGTCGTGTGGGATTCGTCCGCCTCAAACAGTTACACAATACGTACTCCGTATTTTATTTACGCCAAGCAACGTAAACAAATATTTCAGCTAAATTTATGTGTCCCGAAACAGAAACTGACACAACTCGTCGGAAGGTGTGTTTGATTGAATTGATTTTTCAATCTCTTTTGACTGAATCCTAGAGGGTTCTTCTTATTTCTAGCTCTTTTGACTGATTTTTATGCCTTATGTCGCTCGCATGTGTCGGTCTTTGGTAGTGTATAAAAATATATTTATCAAATGTGATCTGATAATGATTGGTTCTCCGGGCCACATGGGGATAAACTTCCTATATATTTGGTACACATTCAGTTACTCAAAAACTGCAATAAGAATCGCTAAATTTCATGTAACATTTCAAACATAATTAATGAAGTGTCAAGACCCGTATGAAAAATTATAGCCAACGCAACTAAATGCCCAGAGGCTCGATTAATATTTGATAATGATCTCAAGAATGATGCTTCGGCTGAAGATCTTTTGAAACGTTTTTGATACCAATTGTGATGATGAGTGGTTAAATAATGACACATAAAGTTGCATATTAAAGTAACGCAATGTTGTCGCAGTAATCCAAGAAATCGACAAGTTCTCTTTCACTACCTGTTCTTATATTTTCAGACATTCTTCTCTTTCTGAGAGCAAAAAATGGCGTTACAACCATAAGCCATAGGGAGCTAGACTATAGTCAATGCTCTTAGACTAGATGCTCCAACGACCATTTTTGAATACATTTTTGTTCTGTTGCACCAAACAGGGCATTCTGTTCAACTATTCTCTCCGACTATTCGGACATTTTCTTTACTCGATATCTACTGAAGGCCACGTGGGTTCCCTCTTGTCTTCTTGAGGTAGATACCAAATCCTCACTATCACCACCAAGTGCCTTCGTGGAGATTATTCGTAGCTCCATCCACAAGGTGTGCAAACTTCAATGTTAATGCTAATGCTAGACACATATGAAAAATTATAGATGAGGCCAATCAATTGTTTGCGGAATGCCCGATGGAAGTGGCCACATGGTAATCAAACACAGATTCGATTGCATCCCTACGTGACTGACTTACGTATGCATTTTCAAAGAGGATTGACGTTTGAGTATTAATTCGATTTCCAACAATACGAGCAGATTTAGCGCCCAACAGATGTGTATGTGAGCGCAAAGGCGGTGTTGCGCTATGTGTTGTGGTCAGTGAACCATTGCGAACACGGCAAAGAGAGCTTCGTCATTTGCTGCCAGGAGTAACCTTATCAAATTACAGGTGCTTTAAATGATTACATGGAAACACAATCGAGTCAAGCGCTCATTACTTGCATATCACTGGAAGCATGGGTCCTCCCTTTAGCTCAGTCAGTAGAGGTGCAGCTACAAAGCTACACCCATGCTGGAGGTGGCTGGGTTCAATTCCCCGGTCTGGTCTGGAATCTTTTCGTTACGGAGAAATTTCTTCGACTCCTTTAGGCATAGCGTATGACTTGCCACTACTTACCCCACAATCATACTAATCCAAAAAATGATGCCCTGGCACTCAAAGCTCTCAGTTAATAACTGTGGAAGTGCATCTAGAACACTAAGTTGAGAGCAAAGCAACAAGCTCAATTGCGAAAGCAACGAGCTTGAAATGCTAAAGAAGAAGAAGAATATCGCGAAACTAGAAACTTTGTGTTCCTCTCGCAAAGTCACGCCTACGAATCATGCGCAACCATTTTCGCGAACCATGAGGCACTGCCGGGGTTTCGTGTATCTGTCAAATCGTGCTCAATCATGTTAATGCGTTTGTGGCAAAACAATGGACTTTTTCGGATGGTGATAAAAAAGCTAAGACGGCTTTGACCAGTTTACCATGGAAGGTAATTATTTACAGGCTGCGCAAAAAATCCACGCTCTTGCGAGTCGGCCGCTCCGGCAGGGCTAATCCCGGAACATTCTGCCATGGCGGACGAAAACATGCTTGTAGGCATGTTTTGAGTTCTTTCTTCGTTCTGTCATTTATTCACCTCCTCAGTTTTTCGCGACCAAATTGTTGGATGGAGATCTTACGTTTCAGGTTTAACCCACAAATTCCTGGACATGGACGCATGACTTGGTACCACATCGATATTCAGCCGCTCCATCTCCTCCAACGATCGCGTCGAGTAGTGGGCCGATCAGATCAGGCTAGAACACCGCGTCTTCGCCCTTACGGTATTTCTTGATGAACGACGCAACTTCCGGCAGGCATTTCCAGTCCGGAGTGAAAGAAGAGCGACTTTGACATCCTCTTCTCGCTGATTGTCAGCCACAGCAGCACCTTCTGGGAACGTGTGTGAAATGAACTTTCCATCGTAGCTCACTTCCTTCGTGGGGAAGTAAAATACGAAGTGCCCTGCCAGTCGTTGCCATCCAGGGTGTGATAGGTCTCGTCGTCCATCACCACCGCTACGTCGTGATTCGCCGGGAAAATCGAGTTGACCATCTTATTCAACCTGTCGCTGCGCCATACGCAGCTCCGAGGCAGTGGACGACTTCCGTTTCCTGACATATATGTTCCATGTTCGCCAGGTACTTTTACACTGTTTGGTCGGTCTGAACCGACCTCCCCGTCAAGCGCACGCAGTGATGTAGCCACTTTTCCCTCGGTCTTCCTCTTCAGCATCCTTTGAGTTTTTTGTCGCTCAGGGTCGTCGGCCGTCCGGAACCGGAATTTCTTTCGACGCCGGGGGTGCGCAAGAGAGGGCAATTCTTGAGAACGCGCACATTTCTGAACGGAGCTGCTTCAACTGTTTGTGCCATCACGGTTAAGAGTTCGACTGATAGAGCTGTCAAGTTACTGGCTCTGCTGACTCATGGGTTACCATGATTGTAGTAGTTAGGGTAGGAAGAAGACAACGGATAGAGAATTATAGTAAACGCAGGGGCCTGTGCAGGTGCGGGATTGATAGCGAAACCGATAGGGAGGGTCCGGTGAACTCGCAAGAACAGTTGCCACCTGTATAGCCAGGGGATAGCAAGGGGCGATCAATGTAGCAAGAGTGTCACACGCCGGCGGTTTTAACTTAGGTCTGGAGACGTTTTAGACTCTCACCTTTTGTCGAAGTGAGTCACTCAAATTTGTGTAAATGTTACTGGGACCGACAAGTTGACAAATAGAAAACATCAGCTCAAATCAGATGTTTTTGATCAGTGTCAGTTTGCCAACAAACCTAGCTACCTATACTCAAGTTTGAGGGCTCCACTCTGAACGACAACATCATCTGGACATAAACCAAGCGCATTCGCAGATACATGCCAAGGCTCGATTTTTCGGAACTCAAGTCATGATTTGGGGAGCAGTGACTGTAAAGACATCGTGATTCCGATTCATGATTTCTTCTCAGCAGTACAATTCGTAACGCCTCGGGTGCGTTTGCGGGAGCATTAATGATGACTGCGAACCCAAACCAATGGTTTACGCTCATAAAGTGAAAATACACTTGGCTCATGATACTCATGAGTCGTTTTAACCATCTCTGGGAGCGATATTTTTTACTTGTACTTGTAATTATTACAATAAAGATCCTACTATAGATTTACTGTCCATAAATCCTGCTAAGGTTCACTTCATTAAACAGTATTTTGTTGTGAATTAATATGTTGATGTACACATCTGTGTGCAGAAAAAACCAAAACAATTTGGGTCAATTTTATCACTTTGGCTGTTAATCTCATGCTATAAACATGCATGTGATACCACAGGATTGACCGGTAGTGAAAGTATCACACATTGCAGTCATTTATTTTACTACCATCGCCGTAGAACGTTTATATAAGGCCTGAACATGTTGATCGCCTGAGGTGAAGTTCTTGAGAGCAGAATAAAAAGGCGTGCTATGACATTCCAGCGAATATTCTTGTACGCTGTGACTTTTAACGTAACATTTCAAAAGAGCTTACAGCCATGAAAATGCAAATGTTAATTATTTTGCTTTCCGTTATTTCCACACGATCACACTCACCCGCATTCTTGTTTAGCTTAGTCATAGCTTGACTGACCGCAACGTATCAATGGCTGATTGCTACTCGGTGATTGATCGCGGAATTAGTGATACGGAACGTGAATCAGCGGAACACAACTTATACCTGGAAGGTGCCAGGTAAAATTCTTCGTCAGAATTTGATTTATAATTCATTTTGAGCATATGTTTTTCGTCATCCATTAAAATACAGCCACCAAATTTCGACAAAACTCGTTCGTATGGTAATCAGCTTCTGCTTTTTCTCTGACCCACTAAATTTTGATTCCGAAGAGCTTGACGCTCGGATGTTTACTGCGCAAAGAAGATCTGTCTCCTCTCTCGAGAGGATGTTACGCCAGGGTGGGAGAACCGGAATCGTATTTTTTGCCAAACTCACGTGGCGTGGAGCACACCTTACGGGTTCCAACGCCTTTCTCAGCAACTCGTCCCGGTGCCACTTTTATGATAGATGCGCCGTGCTCCATCAGCGCTAATCGTCTCCTTGTAACGTTTGAAGTTACAAGACACACCAGGCACATGGGAAATTTAGCTGCTTTTTTGCTGTCTTTGAGGTCACGAAGGATTCTCCAGATGTTTGTGCACAATTAATTTTCTTTTCTCAAGTTCACCATGAACCGTAATTTCGAGAATGACGATCAACTCGAAAAAATTCCACCAATTTTCTTCACGAAACGTCAACGAAACGCTATTGTCAAACGTTTCTTATACCAACCACTGGGACGCGGTGGTACATATTAATACCGCGTCCATAGAATTGCTGAACTCGAACTTTAACTCACGGATTAAAGCTTACTTTGGTCACTTAAAGGACATGTTGCACACACACATCGCTGGGCCTCTACACTACCGTTTGCAGCCAATGGGTGTTAGAATGAATACACACAAATACACACATTTTCATTTTCATTGTATATCTAACCACATCCGTAGTTGCTGTATTTATGGTGCATGGTTTGTTGTGACAGCTACAATTATATCTTCGGAAAAGTGAAAACTACACGCAATTCATCATCAATAGCTGACGCTGAGGCTTGAAATGCTTCCGCGCCAAACCTACCAGGAATGAATTGCAGCTGCATTTTGGTGTATCTCGATTTCTACCAACCTGCGAAAATCTTCTCCATACAATCTTGCCTTCTTCAGTACTCTAACGCGATTCTTCGAGATGAGGCGTGTTGAACCGTGACACCGCCCTCGATCGAAGTTTTTTTCTTGTTATTACCTAGGCTGGTCAAATAAATATTTTCGGTGCGACGTCTATGGAGCAGCAGAGAAACCGAAAAGCGTCACGTCATTTTAATATTTCATCGTTCAGTAAAATCGTACTCAAAATTTTATGGTTCTTATCCGTCAATTTGTCTTTATGTTTACAAGCTGTTTGGCTGACGTGTCAGTGTATTTTTAAAAATGCAGCGTTGAATATCGTGCAGTGATTTCAATTGCATATTGGTTTGGTCGAAGGCTACATCGGCTACTGAGATCCATGCAAAGATGGTGAAAGCATTGAATGAGTCTTCTCCTTCTTTTCAACTGTCGTTCACCGATGGGTTTTGAGCTATGCGGCTGCACAAGCGTTGAAGACGATCCACGCTCAACGACGTCCAAAAAGTGCATCGAACACCAGGAATCATAGCGAAAAACACAGGATATGGTTTTGGAAGATCGTCGATCGACTGCGGATGTGATGGCTGGACACCGCAGGCATGGCCCCAAATGGAACAATCATGGCATATTTTCGGCTGAAGTTTTGGGTTTCAAACCATACACAATGGGCGCAGCATATTGACTAACAACGCAACAAAAGCGCGTTCGAATGCGACTTTCTGAGCAAATATTCGGAGCAATTTCGAAAAGGATAAAAACGATT
>JASCZW010007061.1:0-75196 GCA_034211315.2 Aedes japonicus | reverse complement strand
CAGATGATAAGCAATAAGGCTTGTTCGCGACAAAATCTGGACAGTTTTTATTTAGAATAAAACAAATTGGCTGTTAGTTTACACCATCATGCATTTTTTATTCATTTTATTAGTCATCTTAAATCTAATTACAGTTACTTAATTAAGACTGCATGAAGAAACTACGAACTTTTGAGTTTACTCTAGCCATCAGGGTCTGTGTAGACTTCTCTGTAACCGATTTAGCAGCTTGTGTCCAAGTTTTTGAAATTTTTCTATAGTTGTAGCTTGTTGTTTATATTGAGAGAGTTCTCTCTTCGCGAGAGCCCAATACCGCTCGATAGGTCGCAACTCTGGGCTGTTAGGTGCATTCGCCTATTTTGGTAAAACATGGACTCCATTCGCTTTATGCCTTTCCAAAACATCGTTGGCGTAGTGACAAGATGACAGAAGTAGCGAGTGAGCATCATGGCCGCGTAGGAATGGTAACAATCGCTTCTTTAGGCATTCTTCGCGATACATTTCCTTGTTTACCGTTCCGGTAGGTTCCGGAGATCCGTTTTTCCGCTCCCAGCCCTTCTAGCTGTTGTCAAACGTGTATCGAAAGATTTAAGAACGTTATGGACAGTGCTTGAGGAGAACCAAGCATTTTTACAAGTTTTCTTACTGACAGATCTGGATTTTCATTGCGACCTCACACAAATGCTTTTCGCACTTGCTCTTCTTTCGACGCTACATTCGATCTAAAAGCTTGTAGTATCACCAAAAATTAAACTTACATAATGAACAGGCATACGTTCATCAGTCTGCGAAATATTCAACGCATGGATGAAGTAATCCCAGAGATATACGTTTTTAGTGGTGTCCAGATTTTGTCGCGAACAAGCCTTATAAATGTTTTCAAAAACCCCTCACGGGACTGCCCTATGGTATTACTTCGTGGAGGATCTTGTCCATTTGGCTACAATAGAGCCTTGCTTCTTGATTTTCCCACCATTTTTGCTACAGAGCCGACATGATTTGCGTTATGGTTCCGTTGATCGCATTCTATTCACTTTCGTCAAGACACATTCTATAGACGACGTTAACTGGGCTGGTATCTGCCTCGCGGATGGCAAGCATCCCGCTTCGCAATTGGTCCAAATCGGGGGCACTCTAAGACCACGTACTCCGGTGTCTCTTGAACATCTGTGCACTCCGGACAAACGGGTGGCTCTGCGTGTCCGAATCGATGCAAATATTGCCTGAAGCATCCATGGCCAGACAGAAACGGCGTATGGTAGAAAGCACGGGAGAGGTAGCTTCCTTTTCATCCAGATCGACAAATACGGTATGAGCAGGTGCGTCCATCAACCGTTCACGCCCGTGTCCCATTCTCGTTGACATTTAGTCATCGATGCCGCTCTCACCAGCATTCGAACTCCTCTGACATTTCTCCGCTGATAGAATTCACTGTCCTCCGCGAGATTGATGCCAATCGGGATCATTCCGGCAATGACGCATACTGCTTCCGATGAAATAGTTCGGTACGCACTCACGACTCGCATGGCCATAAGCCTGAACGTACTGTTCAACTTTGCCCAGTTTCGCTTGGTTTCCAGCGCTGTAACCCAGACTGGACCTCCGTATCTTAGTATCAATGATGTTACACTAGCCAGTAGACGCCGTTTACTACTTCTAGGTCCGTAGCTATTCGGCATGATTCTGGCTACGCATTGATGGCTTTCGCCACCAGGTATAATCAACGTGGCTGTTGAAATTTAGCCGATCGTCGATCATCACAACCCAAACAGTTCAGCACGCCCTTTCTGGCTAAGGCAAGCGCTCCGATGACAATTTCGGCTCGCTGTACCGCTTTGCAGTTGCTGACCATCAGCACCTTCAGTTGGTGGTGGGTTATCTGCAGCTTCGTCCCTTGCATCCAATTTTCAATTATGCCGATTACTTCGGTCGCCAGCATTTCCACTTCTTCCAGTGCTTCTGCCTTTGACTCGATAATACGATGTCGTCTGCGTAAAGCCAACGATCACTTCGCCTTTGGGAAGCTTAAGCGTCAGCACACCGTTGTACATCCCGTTCTATCGGGAACCTTGCGGAACTCCCGCCGTCTTGTTCACTGATTTCTGCCCCACGGAGGTCTCATAGATCAGCACCCTGATCTGAAAAATAACTCTTCAGAAATCTTTAAAGAAATCAGGGACCCTCATTCTGTGCAACGACTCGGCAATAGCCTCCCAGCTGGCACTATTGAAAGCGTTCTTAACGTCCATCCTTACAACCAGGGTTGCGGCTTATCATTTTTGACTCAGGCATTATTCATTTGCCAATATCTCCTTTCATAGGGTCGATTTGATAATATGATGTATGATGAACTTGTAGTGCATGAGTAGACCTACAACTTTGTTCAACAGTACATTGCTCTAACTCCTATATCTTCGACATGAGAGCGTATATTCACAGTGATCTTCACGATGATAATCGCGTGATCTGCATCGCGAATATCATCGCGAAGATCACTGCGAATATACGCTCTTATTCCTCAGATATAAGAGATAGAGCTATGTATTGTTAGACCAAGTTGTAGGTCTACTCAAGCACCATTAAATCATCATACATTATATTTTGAAATTGAGCTTCTGAGAAGAGCTATCGGCAAATGAATATGGATAAGTCGAAAATGATAAGCCGCAACCTTGCTTACAACAGCGCAATATCGATCGCCTCTCCGCTTCTGTTTGGACGCCTTTACGGCTGTTTCGACCACTGTCCGAGTAGCATCCACCGTAGACTTCCCTTTCCGGAAACCGAATTGGATCCTCGATAACCCGTGCTCGCTTGCGGTAAATTTCGTCAGCCTATTGAGAATGGTCCTCGCCAGGAGTTTCCCGGAGTATCCAATATTGGCCTATACGATGTTGGATCCCCGGAGGCTTTCTTGGCTTCGGCAGCCACACTTTTTCGGTATTTTCCACCTGATCTGGAAATGGCCTTCCTCTAGACATTTCCGTAGAACATTCCTGAAGATTTCCGGGAATGCCTGAATCGCCACTTTCAGAGCTACGTTAGAAATTCCATCCGGTCTGGGTGTATTGTTCGAATTAAGCCCTATCGCCACTGCCACGGGCTCCTCGTTTGAGACTTGCATGCCTTCAACGTTACTTCTTATTGCCTCGCTGTAAGGTGTACGTGGTCACGTCGTTGGCTCGTGCGTCGGGAAAAGTCCATCTACGATAACATTCAGTTTTGCTGGACATAGCTCTGAAGCCATTATTGAGCCTTCGATCTTCGCCATAACAATGCGATACGCGTCGCCAGGGGTTAACATCAGCGGCTTGGCACAGCTCCTCGTAGCAGTTCGTTTTGCTCAGTCTTATCTCTCGTTTTAATTCGGTCTTGGAACACCAACCTACGCACTTCTCTGTCTGCTGCGGTTTTAGCTCTCTGGACACGTCTTCTGGCTCTGAGACAACTAGCGCGAAGGATGCTGAGTTGCTCATTCCACCAGTAAGCTGGGCGACGCTTGTTCCTCGGCTCCAGTTTCCTCAGCATGGTTGCATCGCATGCCCTTACTAACGTATTCGTCAGCTGTTCCGCGTTTCGGTTCGAGAGTTCGTTGTCGAACCGAAGTGCCTCAACAAAGAGTTCCTTGTCGAAGACCTCCGTGTTGCACTTACGGTCGCAACTATTTGTCCTTCGCATTGCGACAGGATTTCGCTGGCCGATGCTGTACCGGATCGCCGGATGATCGCTATGGATATACTCCTCACACACTCTCTAGTTCATATTTGTCATCAGCGACGGACTACAGAAGGTAACATCGATGACGGATTCACGACCGTCCCTGCGTAAAGTGCGGGCGGAACCTACAGACGATAGTGTAACTTCCAGCTTTGCTAAGCCTTCTAGCAGGCTGCACTCTCTAGCGTTGGTACATCGGCTGCCCCACTCCACAGGCCAAGCATTGACGTCTCAATCGATGACGACCGGTCTTTTCCGCTGAGCTTTTCGAGTCAGTGCATCCAGCATCTGGTGGAACTGCTCCATGGTCCACCTTGGGGGCGCATAGCAGCTGCATACACAGATCCCGTTGATTTTGGCGATCACGAACCTTTCGGATGAACTGGACACCTTTCGGATGAACTGGACAACTGCCCATCACTTGTATCGCAGCCATCGCCGCTCTATGTGCTACCCAGTTTCCGTTATCGGGAGGAACACGCTACAGTGCCGCAATGATTGCGACGTCACACTTTGTTTCTGTTGTTGACTGCCACAACAGTTGCTGTGCTATGTCGCAATGATAGAGGTTTATTTGGGTTACCTCTTTTACTGCCGACCTGTTGTCGCCTTTTTATATACAGGGCACCTGTAGCCACCCGGTATGTGCTCGTTTCCATCCTCATTTTTACAAAACATGCATCTTAGTTGCTTTGTGCAGTCTCATTTCCTGCATAGGTCAGATCTGTCATTACCTTTGCAGTCCTCGTTTGGTGACCAAAACCCATGCACTTAAAGCATCGCTCCAATTCTTTTGGAACTCGAGAGACGACGCGACCACCCAAATTTTATTCGACCCGACTTCAAAAGCTCCAATTGGCTGTAGCTGTGTACGCCTTCCTTAATCGGATTGTCATTGGTGCATCTCCAAGATCGCAGTGCCCCTTCAGTGCCCTCCTCAGCTCGTCTTCTGTTGTAATCTCGTCGAGATCCTTGCCCTCGATCACAGTCTAACTATCGCCTGCTCACCAAGAGACTTTTCGACGAGCTTCAAGTGCTCTTGATGGCAGGATCCTTCTTCCACCTTTCAGGGTGCGCCTGGTTTTCACCACCTTCTCCCCTAGGTCCTTCAAATCCGGATCAGTTCTCACTTTTCGGAGGAGTCCAGTTATCCAGTTATCATTTTCATTGTTTGCCCTTGTAGGTAGTGCATATGTTTGTTGGGGTTTGATTGATTTCTATTTTTAAAATAAGATCTTTATTATCATATATTTTATATTTTTATATTTTTTATGGTCCAATTGTCATGTCAACTCTAATACTTTTCTTTTTTAATATGTTCCCTATTATTTCCCATTTTATTTCAGGTATTAAATAGTTTTCTGATCACATGAAACTTTGTTTCTATTAATATTGTTTTTCGGGAAATCCCGGATGCTTGTGCACTACGTATCATCTGTGTTCGTTGTTCAACAGGGATAACCCTCTCCTAATAACATTTCATTGCATGTGTCACATGTGAGAGGTCGAGGAGTTCTCCTCGTCTCTCCTTCTGAACTTCATCTACTATTCCAGGAATAATATCCATTCCGCCTCTAAGTAGTATAGGATTGTATCTGGATGTTTTTGTTGGGAGATGTTGTGATTGAACGTTTCATTTGTTTCGGAGGTCGTCAGGCCGAACACTTACATTGCTCAAGCGACATAGGAAGGAATTTTCGGAACATGTCTTGTGGAGTGGTATGTTGATTCGCAAAAGTAGTCAAGTATCTGTTTATTGAGGTTTTGTCATTGTTGATTGGATTGACGTTCTTTTTTTGGGCTTTTTCATGTCTTTTTGGATGTTGAAACATGTTAAGTGATGATTATGTTTCTCAGTGACAGACCAGTGGATTTCAGATGTGTTTTGTTGCTGCATGTGTTGTGTTATGTTACGTAAATTACATGCATACGTTCAAACCCAGAGGAGGATGGGCGTCTGCATTGTGTCAGACAAGGTTAAGGCTGGATGAGAGATCGGTCTTCAAACTCAGAATTTTGACGTATTTCTGTGGTCTATTGAAATAAACCACCCACACTTGTGAGTGGCCCCAACAGCATTCTTACTGTTGGTTTAAATCGGTCCTCAAACTCGGTGTTTCAAAAATACTTTTGTATTCTGCTGAAATAAACCACCCACACTTGTGAGTGGCCCCAACAGCATCCCTACTGTTGGTTTAAAACAGTCCTTCAACTCGATGTTCTTAACGTTTTCTTGTATTCCATTGAAATAAACCACCCACACTTGTGAGTGGCCCCAACAGCATCATTACTGTTGGTTTAAATCGGTGCCAAAATTTGAATAGCTTCAATGTGCATCTCTGTACAGAGAATAAATCGGGAACATAGTTAAATATCATATTCGCTGCCGACGTCAGCTGAATTCAGCACACCGTTTATCAAAACGGATCCGGCTGCAAACCCAACCATTTTATCCAACATCCCAGTGATTTCTCGTGGAAGTGCAGAGGTGTTCTCGGCTTCCCACAAAGCGAGTATCACGTCAACATATTCCTACCCATTCCCTATTTGACCTGCATTTGGGCGAGGTCGGCGCCGGTATTGCCTTGGTTTAAAATCACCAGTTTTTACACATTGAGGATGTATGCTAGTCCCAAGCATCATCTTTTGGTTCTTTGTGTAATAACAGCTGATCTGGCAATAACGGAGTAGCAACCTCGGGCGGTCAATCATGCTCATGCTCAAGCTGAATTCCTAACACTGCGTGACTTCGCAATACGCATAACTTGTTTAACTTCAGCTCATAGGAACCAATTGCACACGCGCACTATTGATTCGCGACGGCAGCTTGCACGAGTTCAAAGTACATAGGGTAAGGGGATGTAATGTTAGCCTAGCTCCTTCATTCGGCCTATGTACGAAATGTGTCATTAATTTAGCAATAATCAAATAAATCATGTTGCTATTAGGATGACCGATGTAATCCAAAGCAATTGAGACAATATTAATCAACTTATAGTTGTTCACTTTCCCGTAATTTTCGATTTCTTGCACTTTTGGGGCATCATGATTTCACTGGTTATGCTGAACAGATGATCTACACGATCTTGAAGTGATCTAAATTTGGCTTAATTGAATCGATAAAGCAAGCAATGCAGTCTGGATGTGCAGAAAATAGTTACACGTTACAAACTAACTGTTCACATCGCTAAAATAACAATTATTTTACAAGAAAATCGTAGACCCAATGTTGGGGACATATTTTCTTGTATGTTCCCAGATATGGCCTGTTGTATCAATAACGTAGTAAAAACGTTGTTATTGGTAAAATTTGAAGTGGAAATGCATAAATTTGCAGTTGCTTATATTCAAGTGGCTCATCCAAACACAAACCGGAGGAACTAAGTCGTTGTATAATGAATTATAATGATTTCATTATTGAATGGCTGAGGAATCATATATGAACATCACTTAAGTGGTTCGAGGCAGTTTACTTTAGTTTGTTTTGTGAAATTTTGAGATAAGTAAAGCAAATATAGGTGGCAATGCCTTAATTCATAGAATAAGAAGAAAAAACCGTACAAAGACTGCATTTAGTACTAAATCTGGTGCCTATAGACCGACTCAATTTGGTGCCTATAGACCGACATTAAATCCATATCCCTTGAAAGTTTCTGACTTTATAAAAAATAGTTGTGTAACTTTTCGTGATAGATACTACCAACTGTCTTATCAAACTTATCTAAGCAAGCGTAGAACTAGTTGAATCTCGCTTCAGCTTGAAAACTTTATGAGATATAATCAACAATGTAATCGATGGTTGCATAATAGGCTGAGTCAAGGGACACATACCCTAGTTCAGACTTCTCCATTGCACTTTTCTCCATTTTCGTTAACAAATTTCCGAATCATCAGCAGCAAGAAACGTGCAAAACTATTCACGAATTTTTAAGGCAGCTAACGACAAAGACACAAGACTTGCACTCCGAAGAAAAAACGTCTTATTCGCCCAAAAGCATAGCCTACCTTGTTAGCAAAGTTCGGCGTTTGCATAAAATATTTAGGACAATGCAAGAAAAACCTCAGAACACAAAACGTTTTAGAATGTGAACTCGTATGGTTTGTGACGCTCTATTTCTGTTTATGATATTGCACAGAAATTCACACTGCTTTTCCGAGCTTTGTATTATATCGAAATAAATTACACTCCCCTGCCTCTCTGTCTCTCTAAAACAATCCTGATTATTATAAAAATAGGAATAATGAGGGAACATCTATGAATGCAACATACACTATAGGGTCCGGTTTTCGAACTGATATAAAACATTTAGAGACACGCCAAACAATTGGGTTTGATGAAGCTACTTGACGGAAAAACCTGCTTCAGTTGGTTTGATCTGGAATTACCTATAACGGTCGAACTCCACTGATTTTGTTCCTGAATGAGTTGAAAATCAATAAACATAACCTATAGGGAATTGGTTCCAAATACATATATTGCTTATCTTGACAGATACGCGTATTTTGTCTACAATGTACAAACTGTGCAGACTAATTATAGTCGAGTATCATCTGTCGTTCTGGGCGAAGGATATGTGGCCACCAACCGCTGGATTAATCAGTATGACGCGTCATAAAGGCTTTTCTTAACGCCAACCGAGTACAGCAAGCCTAAGACAAATATTGAAGCAATGGACTTTTTCTGTATGGAGATGTTAAAGGGCAGGGGCTGTTCTAGAAAACATGAAAGTTTGGAAAACCTGAAGAGACATCTAATACCCGAAGAACACCAGCGGGCAGCAAACAAAACGTTTGAAGCAGGTCATTCCTCGCAAAGGTGGTAATCTTGAATTTAATCGATGGTTTTTCAAACAGTGAAATGTTTCTGGTCAATTCGTGTGAATTGGAAATAAAAAGGTTTTGTTTTGTTGAATGTAGCACTTCAATTGCCAGACCTTGTACACATATGAAAACTAGTAGTTCTATATCAACATTTTGTAAAAACCAATAGGGTGATGTAGTTTATGCAATACAGCTATTGCATGTGATTTCAACGAGCTTTGTAGATAGGACATTAAAGGATTTCTTTTATTTCCATGAAACTTAAAAAACACAGAAAAAGGACCACTTTATGCTTCTTTGGGAACAAAAGTGCTAATAGTCTCAATGCCAAGAAAAATACTTACCACGCCATTGCTCGTTGGAAGCATCCGGACTTACACGGTGTCATTGTTCAAAATGGAGCCACCCGCAGCATGATGATAAGTTTGCTCTTGTTCCTCTGGCATATTCCATCTTTGGTGGTGCAATGTCTGGAACGAAACATTTAACAACAAAAAATAAACTATGCTGGATGTACAATATATGCTGTGCTGTTTACTATAGAGTGATCTGTATGATTGACATAACAATGTTGCCTTTTATCCTGATGGATGGAAGTTAACAAAGAGAATAAAGCAAACTTATTTGGACATCCTTTTCGAGGTGGCAACATCTTGGAATTACGACAGCTCGTATGTTCCACGAGTTTATTTTCAGTACAGTGTTCCATTAGGGGCAAATGGATGAACACGATGCTGCACTTTGGCTGAATTAATTATCAAACATTAGAGCAGCTTTCATGTCAACCCCATCACACACTTATATGCACTTGGATATAGCTAATGATATAAAAAAAATGCTCATGACAGTCTTGACCATATCCATTCCAGCAATAATCAACATCAATCCGCAACGAAATTTAGATTGCCGTATACTGCTTAACCATCACTAACGAGAAAAACACACCATACCGATTTTATGAAATTATCGTGCAACGACTCTTACCTCTTTTCACGGTTGCAAAATTAAACAGCCGGCGTTCTGCAATAAGACTCGACATAAAACACGAAACTTCCTTCATTTTTGCAACACGACCTCCCTTCTGAACGTATAATCTTTTCTCCTTGCAGACAAATCTGCTCTCCTCGCCAACCCAGGCAAGCCGGAAAATGAGCCCAACGACGACGGCAACCTTCTAATCCACCATCTAATCCACGAAACAGACCAACCAAACCAGGTGTGTATTATCATCTCAGTAAACCCCTTTTTGCTCGCTTTGACGACGAGGTTAAAGGATGAAATTCACCCAATGTCGTATACAAATTAAATTAAATGATACACATTATACGCCTCAGCACCACCACACAACCGAGGCTCTCCGACCGGCCCCGACCAACCCACGGACCGCTGCGCTGAGAGTTATCTGTTCCTCGCTGGTTCCGAGGAATTCCAGATAACAACGAGAAAGGATACGCGTGTTTCAAAAAGGTGTGCTGCTGTTGTTGATTCTGCTTGGTGGTTTGCCGTTATCTGTCATCCCCCAATATGATTATGTAGCGTGATAGTAGCTTGTTTACATGTATGGTTGTTTGGTACAGCTCGAACACGAAGCGCAAATTGCAGATGCTCCTGAAATATTGATGCCTGTTTCAATTATGCTGAATACTCGCTGAGTGCAGTTTTAGACGTTTACTAATGTAAACAGGGTATAACCGGGGAAGATGGAGAGAGAAAGAGAGAGAATGCTTTTTACCCAAACCATGCAAAGGTTTTGGGATGCTTGAAAATGTTGGAAAATTAAAATTGTAAATATTTCTAGGGTTTTTTTTTTCATTAGGGTGAATCTGAAATTGAGAGACTCTCTTTGATTACTTTCTCTTTCGTACATATTTCATTCAGTTTTACGTTTTTCATTCTACTATTTTTAGAGTATGCTAGCCAACACTGTTGTGTCGCCTTCTACACTCTGTCTAGTTGTGCTATTGATTTCTCTTGTCAATATACAGTAACTGTACGCTGTTTAACTGGGCTGCTTTTTAACTGGGCGTTCGCTAAATGGGCTATAGCCCAGTTAAAAATTAAATAAACTTCAAAAATCAGCATTTGACATTTTGCTGTCAAAATTAACAAGAGGCATGTAAAAGGCAAATACGTTTCCTAGAGGATTGAAAACTGGTCAAACTCTACGGAATTGAGTCGTAATTCCATACAAACTGTGTGGGTGTAAAAGAGACTATTATCCTCGTGTAATTAATTTACATTTGTAAAGTCACCCAAGTTACCAAACAGCATCCGCTTACTGAGCTGGGCACTTAGCCCAGTTAGCGGACGGTTACTATAATTGAAAAAAAAATAGAAAAACAATTTTTTTAGAGACAAAGATAGAGAGAGAGAGAGAGAGAGAGATAAAGATAGAGAGAGAGAGAGAGATATAGAGAGAGAGAGAGAGAGAGAGAGAGAGAGAGAGAGAGAGAGAGAGAGAGAGAGAGAGAGAGAGAGAGAGAGAGAGAGAGAGAGAGAGAGAGAGAGAAAGAGAGAGAGAGAAAGATAGATAGAGAAAGATAGAGAGGGAGAGAAAGATAGAGAGAGAGAAAGATAGAGAGAGAGAGAAAGATAGAGAGGGAGAGAAAGATAGAGAGAGAAAAATACAGAGAGAAAGATAGAGAGAGAGATAGAGAGAGAAAAATAGAGAGAGAGAAAGATAGAGAGGGAGAGAAAGATAGAGAGAGAGAAAAAAAAGAGAGAGAAAGATAGAGAGAGAAAAATAGAGAGAGAAAGATAGAGAGAAAAATAGAGAGAGAAAGTTAAAGAGAGAGAAAGATAGTGAGAGAGAGAAAGATAGAGAGAGAGAGAGGGGGGGGGGAATTGCATCGTCTAGATTGTTGGGGTTGTTTATAGCTTATGGTTTGTGTCCCCTTTACTTACCTTTTCTACTTTGAGGACAATTCTATCGTTGCACCGATAATTCAATGATGGTCAAGGTGATGACTATTGCATATAATGGTTACAATAACCAAGAAAATTTTCGAACTCACTACGTTCTTGGCACTCTTGACTTTGATCATGGTAGCAAGGACTATTCCGACTTTTGTTGATGGTCAACCATGATCATAGTCGATTCAAAACCACTATACTAGCATAGTCATCCTAACCCTGAATAATGGTAAAATTGACCATCAAATTCTTCTCTGTGTATAATTATTTCATCTGATATTATCTTAACAGGAAAATCAAGCAAGTTCTGATTTTGTGCTAAATTGTTGCTACTTGCATTCTGAATAAACGAGTTATTAGCAAATAAGCTAGGAAATTCTATTCATAAATGACAAAAAGAAATTATTATGCGTTCTATCTGCTATTCCTCAACATTTTGAAAATTGTTCAGATGCACTGGTGCATCTTCGTTTTGAAATTTGAACCGATTTATCTGATAAGATCAAAATGATACACGGTGTATGTAGCAATCATGTGTATCTGAGTAGTATAAAACCAAAACGGTGTATCAATGAATTGCATTAAAATTGTTGTTCAAATTCGAGAAAAACCACCATTTTTGTGGTTACTGTAGCTGCATAAAAACATTCGTTTAGTTTTGTTCGTTTCACTTACATGCTGGAAATTATTATACTGACTTATGAAAAACTTTCGAATTGCATTTATGGTACTACTAAATAACAATGAATCAAACGCACACAATGTGCACTGAATTCACCAGCAGAGTAACTTTTTTTCGAAATCAAATTTAAAATGAAAAGTAATGAGCATCAACATTGATAGTAACTTTTTTCTTGGTTCATGTGAGTCGTTCTCTTGTTGTATGCCATTGGCATGCAAACCAGTAACCAAGTGCTTATGCAAGTAGTCTATCCGGTAATTCGTTTTGTTACGAAGATTCTTCTGTTTCTTCCATTGTTATTCTTCCATCGAAACGGATAAGTCCATCTGCAAATTTGCATTGAGTTATCTCAATTATAATAATCCGTCAACTATATCACAAAACATTGCAATTGGTAGAGCGGATGGGAGATAATGGAATCATTGAGTATAGGACCAAGCCACCCCTCTGTTGATATTAAACCGATGAGCATGGGCATCAATAAAGCATAAAGTTGACAGAAGGCACGAAATGCATCTACGACGGTTTCTCCTTTACCAGATCTCTTAATCGCAATTTTAAATGGATTAGAACAGATTGTTCTTAAGAAGCTTCAACCTGATTAGTTACAGATATTAGTTACAGTAGTGAAATAGATTGTAGGATAAACTAGTAAAAATTGAAAGTTCACGTAAAAAGAGTTCGGTTCGAGCATCGATTGCAACAGGTTATGTCGATGCATTATAGTTTCGGTTATCTATCGGATCGAATGGGTACAAAAAAAACCATATATGCGTCTCCCAAGCTGTAATAAAATTTGCCTTGTTTTCCTAACGGAAAACCACCATCACGCTTTGCGAGTGGCTCTAATAGCATCCTTATTATTGGTTTAATTCGGTAGAACTCGGATTTCCAGCATTATAAAAAATCACCCTATTTTTCCAATGAAAAACCACCATCACACTTTGTGAGTGGACCCAATAGCATCCTTACTGAAGGTATATATCGGTTCAAATCAGAAATCGGTACTAACATTTAAATATTTTACTAAAGGAAGATCCTTTTGTACGTTAACAAGCTTACTTCAGTTTTTTTTCTCAGTGCTGGGTGATTTGCATTTTTGTCATATTTATACCGATTGGCAAGTATAGGCTATCTGGACTGTCACTTCTTTTGTAGTGACTAGAGAACGATCTGGTACTGTCAATACACAGTGTGTTCATGAACATGGACTTGCAAACTGCTAGGTTTATGTTGTCAGCTTGTAGATAGTAGCGCCTGGTATGGTGCTTCTTCCACCGGTCTGGTCGGAAACTTTCCTCCTATTGACTGTTGAAACACGAACAGATTTTGCAATAAAAGCTGTTTGCGTTTCCCACGAGGCATTTGCATAAAATTGCTTAAAATTATTCCAAAGTTTATCAAAGAATATATTGCTTGAACATTCTTATCGGCAGCCACATTTGTAATGATCTAGAATTTGTTTGGTTGGAACTTCCCCCAGCTCAGTTACGTTTGCGCACAATTTTTTGTTAGTAAAATTTCATGGAGAAAATTATGAACAAAGTGCACCTAGTACAAACATTTATTACCTAGAGTACTATTGCCACCTGAGTTCTCGTTCTTCATATCCAGGTCATCGTCGGTATAAGAACAGGTCGTTTGATCATCTGAGCATAAATCCTCGAAACTATCGAACTCTGAATCTAAAAAATAATTAAAGTTATGGTACTGCTAGACGAGCAAGACTTCATTTTTCGATCCGCGAAAGCGAACCAAGTACATGATATTTATGTTGATAGTATTCATCTGAAACGCCGGCCAATTTTATTACAGCTTCAATGTTTCAAATTCTGTGCGCTCTGGCTGAATGATATTTTGAAAAATTCAGACCAGTCCGTATTATACGGTATTGGGCTAATAGACAATCGCTTGGATATCTTACTCACCAGAATCCGACGATGATTGCTTCCATGAACTTTCCGATACGAAAAAATCTGATGATGATGCAAAAACATCGGATAAATTATCATAATGACCAACCATCTTTCGACTCCATGTTGTTGGTTTACGGTTCTCTTTCCGTTCGATGCAATTTGATGTTTTCCATAGCCTGCTAAGGAGAATTTTTACTCTAGGGCATTCGGATACTGTTTAAACAAGTCGATCAATTTACAATTGATAGATTATAAAATTTTGCATCCTTCGTGGTACATAACTCAATTTTGGGAACTTTTATTCTTAGTGCGGTTTTGCAAAACCCCGACCATTTCAAATCTTGTGAAAAGTGTCAATAGTTGGATTGCACCATCGAGGATGAGCTTGGAATCAGGAGGACATGGTTAGTCTTCATTTATGTGAATTCTCATTTTCTATTTGATGTTCTATAGTTTGAATTGGTAAGGACAAGGGTTCTGATACATGGTCAGTATCGAAGTCATTGTTTGCTTTGTTTTCGATGAAACTAGTGTACTGTCATAGACTTTTTCCAAAACATCATAAATTAACAAACAGAACATTCCCAAACACAATTTTTCAAAAACCATAAATAAGCAGCTTCAACATATCCAAGAAACTGTTTTCCATTTGATTTTTAGGGGGATAAAGGGTTTTCCTACGAAAAATTGGTCAAACAATAAAGTGTGTGAGTCGATCAAAGTTTTTATTAATAAGTCAAATTCTTTTGCTTTTTCAAGTTCAGTTAATACAGAATACAGGAGAAATATTCAGTTAAGCTTCCTTTTTACCAAATGGAAATTACCGGGTCTTTTGCTTAACACCTGCCATAAGATTTTGTACAGTCTTTCTGTCCACTTTATTCGCCACAGAAAGCCAGTTTGCCTTGAACTGTTTTTCGCTCACAACAGCTTTTTGAGTCTTCTTAAGGTTCCGCTTAACGATGGCCCAATATTTCTCGATTGAGCGGAGCTCAGGCGTGTTGGGAGGGTCCATCTGCTTTGCAGTTGTGATGCTGTGTACAAGAGCAGACTTAAATTTCTTTACAGTGGCTATATGCAACCTAAAGAAATTTGGACTGCAAATCCTAGGAAGCTGGTGGGTTTTATAAACTCAATTTTGCCTGACTGGGAGACGCGTCTTAGGCTAGTCACTTGACAAATGGGTATCAAGCTTTAAGATGCGAATTAGTATAGTAAACAGAGGTATACCACAAAAGTTCAACTCCCAACAGAAAAAAAAGGAAATGCGTCAAATTTAAGTCGACCAAATTTTGATTAAAAAACCCTTTAGTTGACCATTCTGTAAACGTTCCCATGCATAAGGAATGCATTTATGCATGTATCTATTTAAGGCAATATCCCACCAAAACTTTAATTAAATTGAAATAAACGATTTAATGACAATCAAGAAGAGCAGTTCTTATTTCAAGGTGAGAAATACAAGCTGGTTTTGGCTGATAAAGAGTGCTCTCACACACATAGGATTTAAATAGCGAAAACTTAAAAAAAACCCGATTCATTTCCAACAAAACAAACAATGACAACTGTAACAAAACCGCAAACTTCATCATTTCTCAATAGTGACGAACTAACTCGACATGCACTATACAAAGGATACGGGATACACTATCCAAGCAAAGGAAAATAACAAGCTGAAGTAACAAGCTCTGCTATCGCAGTTATCGTTTTGATTTCCGCTGCTATCGCATAATAAGTTTAATTATCACCATTGGCAAATTTTGTTATCATATGATGTCATTTTGAACACACAATTTTTTATGAACGTTAAAAGTTGAATTATAAAACTATAAATATTTCCAGCATAATTGAACATGAAATTTTGCTCTTAATCAAAATATTCTTATCAGTTATTAGCATGAGAATTTGATTTAAAAATGATAACATAATTTTAAATTATTTCAATAAATTTGCCTACAATACAGGATTTGTTATCAAGTTGTTCGCAGAGATAACAAAATAAGTTATTATTATGACAACGAGTTTTTTTTTTTTTTGTTATTCATTCTGTTATTTTGGCTGTTTTTTCAGCCTCAATGATAACATATTCAGTGATCAAATAATGATGACCTGGTATTAGAACTTGTTTTCAATTTGGTATAATCCTTTGCTCGGGTACACTAGATCAAATTACAGGTCGAATAGAGTAAAAAAAGTCCCATATTATGAATATTTAAAATAAACATTTTCCGTTGGTACACTATCATACTATCAGCTATGTTTCTTGATCTAGTACTATTTGGGTTCTAAAAGCTATTGTATTCCCGACCACAAGGAAATAACAAAATTATTTCAAGTTGTGTTATTCAGCTACGCTGTTTTTATAACACAGGTTGTTGGAATTAGATTAGTTAGATTGTGGATAAATTTAAATTAACGGAAATTGAAACAATGAACCCTCAAGAGGTAACAAAACTGTAGCAAACTATTTTATAGATATAACATAAACAAAACCAACTTTGTAACAGTCTTGTTAGGATGTAGCAAAATCATATCAGCAAGTGTTAGATATAATTGATTTCTTTACGCAGATTGTACCTCCAAAGGCATTATATCTTCAGTTAATAATCAGTTAGCCGTAACAAGGTTTGTGATAATTTTGTTATTTCTTTGTTATACCCTCTGGCCGGCTTGGTTAAAATATTCAGTTTCTTAGTTCCAAGAACTAAAAATTTAATTGAGCATACACCCAAAAGTTCAAAAGGTTGCAAAAAATGCAATTGTGATTTTTGCAGTAATACCTTGAGAAATCCGCATGATTCGGAAAAGACAATTTTGCCCATCATGATTAACAACGCGTTTTATGGTATAGCGAGTTTTTTCCAGCGGTTGGCACACAGATTACTCGAAAAAAATTTATTGCTGTGTGCTTAGTGCCTCGACATTCAGAGGAACCATTGGGTCTTTGTTCAACCGTCAGCAACTTTTCAATATGGGTGAGACAATACCACAGAATGCCGCAACACTATTGGCCACTGTAAGAATTCCATTGGCAAGTGTAATATTTTTAATTTCACTTGTCATCACACCCCGATCTCTCTCTCTTTCTCTCTCTCTCTCTCTCTCTCTCATCAAGTTTGCCGGTCTTTGTTGAATAAACGATGCCATGCAAGTGTGTGTGAGATACATTTGCTTCATTGGTATATCGCTGAGTGCCTCGAGAATCGAAGCATTTCTTGGGCTCTTACTCCATTCTTTTCATCTTGATTAAATGGCTGAATGGTTTCAATCAAGCGTCTTGACGCAGTCAGCCTCAGTTCGAATCTCGGTTGCGTCTCGTGATCGTTTTTTTTTTGTGAGCCATTGAACTTCCGGACTTCAATCTTTTACCCAACAGTAATACACGGCACAACCTCACTCACACATTGAATTTTTCTAAGTGAATTGATACGTTGCTTTTCTACCCACGACAAATGTTGCATTATTTCTCCAAATTACGATCCATTACAAGTAATGAAACAAAATCATGCGAAATTGTATTTCAATCTTGCTTTTTTATTTTGGGTGTAGCTTTTCCAACTTTCATCTAGCGGGAAAAAAATCAATCAATGCTTGTCTAATGGTTCACATTACAGGATAAGAGGTATTTTTTTTAGATACGTTAGGTAAGATAGGTTGGGTTATTGGTTAAAGAGAAAAGATTGGAATATTTTTTTTAATTTTTACTCTTTAATAAAAAATCTCCTGGATATTCACTTGTTGCACTTATTTAGGACAATCTGAATTTTTTTTAAAATAAGCAATAAAAAATTTAAACAAACACTAAAATTCTAAAAACAATCAGAACTGGTCTTTCTTCAATTGTTGAAAGATATGAAGAGAAATTGTTGACAGTTCCGTCAGTGTACTGCAGGTTGAAAATTGAATAGAAGTATTGAAAATTGAGCGAAGGGCTTGGATATAGTGGTAATCGAACCAAGGACGTATTTCTTTTGCCTAACATCCCCATCATAATCGTTACTTCACGTACGTACACAATCATAATAATTATAGTATGTAAATCCCATTATGGGGGAACCTAACTATTAACCCATACTGGTGGGGAGCGGTATCACAACACTTTACGGTCTTTCTCTCCGATGTCTCTAATTCAGAGATGACGAGAGGAAAAAAAATGAGTAAAATCACACGTTGTGTACAAAAACAAACCCAGAACGAGAGAGTTTCTCTCCCATGTAGGCAACAAAACGGAGTGTGAACAAACAACCGCTAGAAACTATCACAAGCTATTGCGAGTAGGGGAGGATGGTACAAAACGCACCGTTTAAGCAACATCGTTTATTACTAGGGAATGGAAGCTGACATTAAGGAAAAAGTTATTGAGTATGGTGCATTACGATGTTTTCGTTGTAGATTAAATGTGATTTTAATTTAAAATGATGATTTTCTCTGATTTTCCTAAACCTTTTTCAATTTGATCCCAAGATGACACCAGGGTAAAACGCCTGTTTCAATGCTCAGTACGCACCCCAAAATGGAGGTTAGACGCACCACAACGCACAGTGGGAAACAATGAACCCAAGTTCCCAAGTAAGAGAAGCCGCTGGTTTTTGAACCAAACCAAATGCTTTTCTGGAGGGAAATGGGCTAATAAATCGATTGGCGCAGGTTTCGTGTTGTGTATAACACGGAAAGTGGCTCGTTTTATCTCAATTCACCATAAATTGATGGTTTTCTGCATTCTGCTCATATTGTTGCAATCTAAGCAATTTATTTTGAGTGAAAATGCATATCGTTTACAAGTATCATATTAAGAAACTTTACAGCGATAATTTCATGTCGTGTCTGGCCCGTTTTACCCAAATTCTTTCCTTTTTATCTTATTTTTCTTGTTACTTTCCGAACAGCTCGCCACCATATTGCTTGCAATCTTTCATACAGCAGGCTTGATTTAGGCGTTATCTGGCTTAAATTTACGTTAAATATCCCATTATTTTCTGCCAAATCTAACATTCCCTTTATGTGCATTAGATAACGCAGAAAATTCAGTGTTTCTTTTTATCTGTGTTCACCGCTTTTGAAAGGTTAAAAAACGGCTATAAAAAGCTACTCATTAGATTTTTAAAGTGAGAAGGTTGCAACACATCGGCTTAGTTGTGTTTGGTAATGAAGCAGGGTATAGAATTAAGATAACAAAAATTTGCGATATGTTGCCAGCTCTTCATTAAAGAGATGCTTAGAAAAAAGTATGAAGCGGAGTAGTCAAGTTTGGGAAGCCAATATTGAATAATTTTAATTATTTATTACCTACCGTTGGGTTCAAATAACTTACTTTTGGGATGAAATTTGGCTAACACAAGTTATGTATACCCAACGGTAGGGTAATGTGATTATACCCACCGGTGGTTTCCTTATTTTAACCGTTCCACTGGGTACATTTTCCTAAGCGTGTAAACATATATAACGTCACGGTACATTCTGCCCTAGTTTAAGTTTTGCATAGTTCCGTCTAAATATTCTGAAAATAAGTGGAATTATAGTGAAGTTTTGATACTACCTTGATGTTTTGTTGTATGCGGCACATGTAAAGTGACTTTATTATGAACCATGGATAGTAACGCATGCTTAAAGCTTAATTTAATAACACTATTATCTACATGCAAGAGACAGTCATGACAATTTCTTTAGTTTTGATCAAATTTTGGTTTATTTAGTGTTTTATCGTACTACACAATTATGAGTAATGCTGTTTTTTTGTATAAATTTATGTAGTATCATTCCATTAAAGCTAAAGTTTTGAAAATTTGGGCATTTTTATTGAGTGGATCATTTAACCCCACCAATGCGAACTGTTCTCCCCAACATGAGCACGATCAAGCGCGTTCCTTTTGCCTGTCAAGGTGGCGGATTCGTTTGTGTCTTAACCTACCCCGCATTGAGAATGTAAGGCAAAAAAATACCTCCTTGGTTCGAGTACCGCTATATCCAAGCCCTTCGTTCAATTTTTAATACTTCTGTTCAATTTTCAACCTAGCGTACACTGGCGGAACTATCAACACTTTCTCTTCATATCTTTCATTCTAGAAAACATAACTGTCCACTCTTGGTGCCGCATGGCGAAGAGCGAACATCTCCTTCTACATTTTCGAAACTCCGTTTTCACAACCCTTGATCATCAAACGCAAATCCGCCCGTTGGATGACTCAATCCGTTCCGATCGTTAAAATTTCATAAAAGCAAATGGCTTCCATTAACCAGCGAGCATTTCCAGGTGGTAATTTATCATCAGCCCCCGGCTATATTGCGAAAAGACACATCTATTTGGCATGCATTACCGCACGGCCAACGGTTGATGATGATGATTGTTATTGACCACAGCCGGAGAGTCGTTCTGCGGAGTTTTACGAGTTCCGTTCTACGCTGATGTCATTCTCCGGGCAACCGCAATCGCAATAATGGGGATGGGATGGAACTTTCCTCAGTAGGCTGGCTGGGCGAGATGTGTCATGTCACCCCAACCATCAATGGCATCATCATTATTTCAGCCATTTCGAACCGACCGAAGAGCTGTGATGTGGTTTCTTCTCGTCTTCTTCTTCTTCTTCTTCTTCCTTTCCCCCCGGCAGAACAACCGTTTCAAAAACGTTTGATGAGGTGCGAGCTAATAAAATCTGCATTGTTTGCGGTCGAGGTGTGAAATTTCACCCATCCCGAATGGGATCAAATTGAAGTTGAAGACTTTCTACTGACGTTTATGATTGTTTTCAATTGGAAATGAACGAAATCAGCTAATGCGAATTTTCCTTCTCTTTCTCTTTTGCAGGTACGTTCGAGAAAAATTGATCCATCTCCCGTCCGGTCCGAAACAGGTAATGTAAAGAGACAAACCCATTTCCTACGTCATCTGCGTTAATCCCCCGGCCTGGAAATGGATCGTTCCCTTGATGAGCCTGAATCCAACCGTCGCACAAACGTTTAAACGAATCACTCCGCTGTATCGTGCCTTTATTGCCTCCAGCGCCCATCGTGATTCAAGGTGGAAAAATGTCATTTGCCATTTCACCCGGGGCGGAAAATTCCCATTATGCAACCTCGGATGACTTTGAACTCAGCAGAACTCTCCGAACAATGGCGACCGAGCAAGGCTGTCAATTTCCAGCGAGACGGCGGTGGTGGCAAAGGCCTACTTGGGGTACCGTAATTGATTTGTCACTGCTTCTCTACGCAGGGCAGGGAAGCGATTCTTGCAGCCAAGTTCTTCTGGATGGAGGGTAAAACTGAGACTGATGCGGTGGGAATTTTCGTTGCCTGGGGAAGGAAATGGAATGGCCTTTTTTTCGGAAGGGAAAATGCAGGTGGTGCTGACAGGTAGATGTGAAGCTGTGTTGCAATCTCGATGTACGATGTAAGCTTGCCCAGGTGCTAAACTGCTGCTCACGGCAATCGGTTGTGGTTTTTGCTGCGGAAATGAGACTATCGTAGTCGAGAGGAGTTTGATGAAGTTTTTTTTTTGCTGTGGATGGAATGGCAAGGGGAATGGGGATCAGTCAGTCTTTGGTCTGAGAAGACGTTCAAATTAAATACAATGCAGTTATTGCTATCGATAGAAGTGGGTTAGATTTAAGTGTTTTAGCGAAGACTACTTTATCAAGAAGACTGGCAACTTTGCCGAAAGTCAGGTGACAGTAACAAGAGCAACGCCATCTCAGAGAAAAGTTAGAACCACTCTACGCATGTGTGCGTGTCAGTTCATCAGTATACACTCACACACAAAGAGATACATCAGCTGTCAATATTTTTTCGTCTTTTGTCGCTTGAGCCAGCGATATTTGAGAGAAACAGATTTGATTTGAAATTGGAATAAAACATTCGAGATGGGCAACAATTAGTACCGAGAATGTGGAATGCTGCAACCCACTCTTGAAAAACAAGATATGGAAAAAAAAAACACAAAGCTTAAATCTACTGTCAACTCGAGTACAGTTCATTTTTTTTAGAGTATATTTTTCACAAATAATGAGTATAATATTTTGCTTCGATATTTATTGGTGACGTCTTCTAAATCTCGAAGAAGACCCAAGAAGAAATCTATAGATGCACCCTCACCAGCTGATCAATCTGAACACCAGAAGAAAGCAAAAAAATCAAACAAGGTGATGACTTCTTTTAATATCATTCAACTTTTAAAGCACGGGTTTTCAAACGAGGCAAAGATTTCCATCCAGTTAATGGTGTCAGCAAATTGGTTCCTCTAGACAGAGTGGTGTTGTAAACAAAACCAAAACGGGATGCATCCAAATTACGAAACTGACGTTGTATTTTGGTTTTCTAGAATTGACTGATTTTATGATTTTTTCAAGCGCGGAGTTGTTTACAATTTGTTATAGCGATTCGTTGGATTACTGCGATCATGTTCATAATTTATCGTATTGCTGCGATGCGAAGTAGTACGATAAATGTGCACGGTTTCCTACTCTTTCTAATCAAAAAGCATTACCGCACAGCAAAACACTTTGACAACAGATGATTTTTGTTGTTGTAATTGTTGTTATGTTTCACTGACATGAGGTCACACGCACACTACTTTTTATCGAAGAGAACTACTAACACATATTTAATGAGCCTCTACCTTTGCTAGATAAATATGTAGCTGTACGCAGTAGCGGTTGACATTTGTTTGAGAAACGTGAAGAGCTGCCAGTCTTCCTGATAAAGTAGTCTTCGGTTTTATGCAAACTAATCAGTATTTTCGAGCAAGTTTTAAACTTATTGGTGTACAATTAACTTCCCAAATTCCTGAAAGGTTGGGGTCGGAATCCTCTTATTTTGAGCGCGGGCTTCAAAATAGATTCATTACCGTGCCATCTTCATTGGCTGTAACATTGCAAGAGTAAAGGGTGATACGGTCAAAATTTGGTCAAGGGAAAACGCGTGTAAATCGGTGAAATCGTTTATTTAAAAAATCAAATTAAATTTCTTTTTCAAGTTCAATTAGTATAAAATTCAGGAAAAATATTCAGTTAGGCTTCCGCTTTTCCAAATCCGAATTGCCGGGCCTTACGCTTGACCCCTGCCATCAGATTTTGTACAGCCACCTTGTCCACCTTCTTCGCCGCAGAAAGCCAGTTTGCCTTGAACTGCTGCTCGTCCTTAGCAGTTTTTTTGGTCTTCTTTAGGTTCCGCTTGACAATAGCCCAGTATTTCTCAATTGGGCGGAGCTCTGGCGTGTTGGGAGGGTTCTTGTCCTTGGGAACCACCTGCACGTTGTTGGCGGCGTACCACTCCATGGCCTTTTTACCGTAATGGCAAGATGCCAAATCCGGCCAAAACAGTACGGAACAACCGTGTTTCTTCAGGAAAGGCAGCAGACGTTTATTCAAACACTCTTTCACGTAAATTTCTTGGTTGACAGTCCCGGAAGCTATGAAAATGCTGCTTTTCAAGCCACAGGTACAGATGGCTTGCCAAACCAGATATTTCTTTGCGAACTTTGACAGTTTCGTGTGCTTGAAAATATCTGCTACCTTTCCCCTTCCTTTTGCCGTATAAAACTCCTGTCCCGGAAGCTGCTTGTAGTCGGCTTTGACGTAGGTTTCGTCGTCCATTACCACGCAGTCAAACTTCGTCAGCATCGTCGTGTACAGCCTCCGGGATCGCGCTTTGGCCGTCGTATTTTGTTTATCATCGCGATTTGGAGTCACTACCTTCTTGTAAGTCGATAGTCCGGCTCGTTTTTTGGCTCGATGCACGGTTGTAGACGATACACCCAGCTTATTTGCGGCATCTCGGAGAGATAGGTTAGGTTTCGCTTGAAACTACCGGCAACTCTCTTTGTCGTCTCAGCGGCTTCCGGTTTTCGATTTCCCCCGATCCAGACTTCCTGGCTGTCGACAAACGTTCCTCAAACACTTTAATTACATTTGTAACGGTTGATTTGGCAACTTTTAGCGATTTTGCCAACTTTGCGTGCGAGTAGCTCGGATTTTCGCGATGCGCGAGCAAAATTTTGATACGCTGCTCTTCTTGCTTGGACGGCATTTTGACAACTGAAGAGTGAATTCCAAAATCAAAATAGGAGCAACATTCTACACACACACACCTTCAAAATGAGGGGTGTTCAGGTTTTTTAAATGCAAAATTGAAAGAAATACGTCAAGTTGATATTGACCAAATTTTGACCGTATCGCCCTTTAGGCTCTATGAACAACAGAAAATCGTGGCCATATCCTGAGTTTAATTTTCCACGTATCTTTAAATGCAAAACTCATACAATTCCGGTGACAGCCCCGTCCGAATGCATGGGAAAGAAAGGGTAGAAATGTGATGAAGTGATACTCGCTATATTAAAAGCCGAGAAATCCTATGCACTTTAACGAATAATAAGTGGGATGTTCAATAAGAGAGTTTGTATTTAAGATAATTCATCTGACAGTGAAGCCTGTCCACGTTAAATTTTGGACACCAAAATAATAGAACCAACCATTTTTACTCATAATTCAACAAAACCGATTGTTTTAATTCACAACAAAAGAGTTGCATTTACATTTAAAAAAAAGTTTATTAAGATGCTAATCCTTGTCATTGAAAAATTCTCGAACTTTCTGAGCTACACTAGCTATCAGGTTCCGTACGGTATCCTCAGATACTCCCGCCGTGACGATTCTCCATCTTCTCTTGAAATCATCGGCACCATTTGATTTCTTCTTAGTTTCGAAGAAATTCGGTTAACTAGAGCCCAGGAGTTCGCTATTTAGCGAAGTTCGGGACAGTTTGGCAGACTGGCTGCTTTTGGCACGTATGTGACTACTTGTGCCTTATACCATTCCAGAACGGATTTCGCATAGTTACAAGAGGCCAAATCAGGCCAAAACAGAGCTGGAGAGTCGTGGCTTCTGATAAACAGTAGCAACCGCTTTTACAGACACTCTATCTCGCACACATCCTTATTAATAGTGCCGGTAGAGACGAAACTTTTAGATTTTCGACCACAACTAAATATGGCCTGTCAAATCAAATACTTCTTCAGCAATTTGAACTTTTTCATTGTCTGGATAGCTCGGTAGCTGCGTTCCTCTGCATTGCGGTATATAAAGCTGAAATCTGTTTAAAGTCTTCGGCTACATATGCTTCATCGGCCATTATGATACAAGAAAATGTTTGCAAAAAATTGGTGTAAAGCTCCTTAGCACTACTTTTTGCAGTGAAATTTTGCTTGTCATCACAGTTGAGCACCATTTTCACTTTAAACGCCTTCAACCCTTGCCTCTGCTTCACTTTTTGTAGGTATGATTATGACTTCCAAACTTTGTGAGCCACATTTCGCACAAAAACATTGAGATTTTTCTCAATAATAGCTACCACCTTCTTGTCCATTTGTCGGGAGCCTACTTTTCGATTTGTTCCACATCCAACTTTCCGATCCACAGTCAAGCGCTGGTCAAAGGATTTGCAAACAAAAAACACGGTGCTTTTCGGTAGTTTTAGTTTCTTGGCAAGATCGCGTTCCGATAAATTCGGATTTTGATGCCGTACCTACAAAATGTTACGAAATGATTCGACGCCATTTTACTGAATGTAACAAGAATTTAAACATGTTGTTCCACGAAATAAAGTGGAGAGTTTTAGGTGTCAATCAGTTAAGTGAAACGTTTCAGTGATCTGTGAAATAATTCAAAATCTACGCTGAAATAAAAGTGTCTGAAATGTAACGTGGACAGGCTTTAGGTCCTATTGTGTTCATCCTATTTTATTTAATTTAACCAACAGTAAAACATTGAAAGCAGTTCGGGAGCCTCAGCTTCTCTATTCAGTAGCTTAGCAATTAGCAACACCTGATGTATTTTTCAACGTCCTTTCAGCTTTTCCAAACCCAGTAATCGGCATCTATCAGGATAAGATGGCAAGTTCTCAAGATCTCACCACGGCAAGTTACTGGTAACTTTACTCAGAGTATTGCCTTCAATGTAGTAGTCAAACAGAATTAGATTTTCCATACAGCGGAACGTCATAACCTGAAATTTTTGCACGCTAAAAATCAGTATGTTTCTCAGAAAACTAAATCAACTATTTTTTCCAGAAGAAGGCTGCAATTCACGTGACGTCTAGTAAAACATTTGAATATTAGCACCAATTTCCGATTTGACTGCAGTTTTTACAAAAAAAAAGTGCTATAGGAACCACTTACAAAATAAACTTCTTTGTTTTAAAACCAACGGTGGAGATGCTGTTGGACAACTCACAAACTGTGGTAAAAAGCAAAATAATAGCTATCAACGCTTGAAAGCTGATTCTGACGGATTAATACTAACAGGATGTTGTTGGTTTCATAACCTCACGCTTAGTCAGCCACAAACTTTAAACTTAAGAAGGGAGAACCTCGGCGAAACCAAAATTTCTATGCGCCATTGCTAGGGTTGGCACGGTAAGGGTTTCAAAGCGAGTCAAAACGATTCGCTCTCACTTGACGAGTCAACACTTGTCGAATCACGTGTGCCGACTCTCCATCCAAGTTGATCGCCAAGTCGAACCACTCGATATGACTATCATCGACTCGTCAAGTGAGAGCAAACTCGTATCAACTCATTCGATTCGTAAAATAGGCCGAACTGTGGAAGGCGCCCTGCTACTCCGCAGGCTCCGTTTGGGATTTGGATTTTGTTAGACCCTCCCTTATCATCGGAACGTCGCTGAACACCGTGAATTAGGGGTCGTCTGTGTGATAGGCTTCTACGATCGGAACAGGCATTCCGTAGCGCTATTCTTAGTAGGTTTTATGGACTACCGTCATTACTACACGGCTTCCCTAAGTTATAGAAAATAATAGGAAAAAAAAATCTGAAATTCTAAGGAACTCCCTCTATTGAGTTCCAAAGATACTCTCAAATTCTATTAATCCATCCACTATATCACAAAACAAAGCGATTGATTGAGTGGATTGGAGATAAGGATATTATTGAGTATTGGACCAAATCTCCCCCGGTTGGTGCTAAACCGATAAGCCTGGACATCAATAGAAGCCTAAAGGGGCCAGAAGACACGAAATGCATCTACGCACTCTTACTTTTACCAAATTCCTCAATCGTAATTGCAATTTTAAATAGATTGTTCATAAAAATGCTTCTACAGGATTGATACAGTTGTGAAATTGAAAGTTACGGAATAAAAGTTTGTTTCGAGCATCGGCTGTGAAAGGTTGCGTCGATGCTTCATTACGCACTATTTTGCTATCGGCCATGGCGCATTTTGTATGGATTCCGTTATCAGTGATTCAGCGATTTGAGTAATCAAGTGAGCACAGAAAAATAAACAACAACAATGCTTCCTGGTGAGATGTGGGGGTTCGGAAGCTGCCATGCTCGCCGTACCACCATATCATGGAGCAAGTAAACCACTATCCCAATTTTGTGATTGGCTCCAATAGCACTGTGTGTATAAATAGATTCAAATCAGAAAGAGGTAATAATATTTTAAAAAATTGAGGTGTGTTATATCTAAAATATAACCGCAATTTTAACGTAGGATCGCGTTGGTGTCTCCCTTTTAGGGAAACATCCTTTCCTTATTTGACCTGCATTCGGGCGAGGCAGGCGCCGGTTATTGCATTAATTTGAGATCACCAGTTTTTTTCACATTGAGGATGTATGCTAGTTCCTAGCATCATCTGTTGGTTCTCTGTGTAACAATAGCTGTTCTGGCAGCAATGTAGTAGCAGCCTCGGGTGGTCAATCATGTTTATTATCTTGCTCATGCTCATAGCAACGGATGAAATCTTTGAATAGGATAAAACATCTGAAACTTTTCGCTCTGATAAGCATGCTCTCTTGCTTTATCACACGCTTATAAAATGACTGGTCTGAAGTTCGGATATGAGTCATTTCGACTCAGCCGTAGAATATCGTAGCATTCCAAGTAACACGCTTGCTGCAAACTAGTAAAAATAACCTCAATATAACTCAGTTAGGTAACAATCAAGTTGCTGCAACTAATAATAATGGTTAAAATTTATATTATATTAAAATCTATTAGATACGGAAACAATATTTTAAAATCTTGAATTAAACTGTAAGATATTATTAACATATATTCTCAATAATACAAAACAACAGTAACATAAAACGGGAATACATTGATCAGCCGGGTAACATTGACCGGTTTGGCCAAGAGGTAAGTCACTCGGCCACCATGCCACCAAAAACACACTCGCCACCTTCTGTAAGATAAATTCATTTTTGGCACCACTTACAAGAATTAATTGTTTGTTTTGTCACTTGTTTTGTTTCCCCCTCGCTTCCACTGATATGATTCAGATGGTGCGTTAGTGATCGTAGAATAAACGTCAATTAATCCATGGTTGCCAAATAGCATAAATTTTCAGCTGTAGTATTGCCAGATATGTAGAAACACAGAAACACCTTCCAACACTCTGAAACACAACTTGGCACTGTGACTAGCACCCTGGGTTTGGCCCATGTCACGAATGGTTCAAATAACCATTTTCCGCACTATTTGGCTTCCGGAAGCTATAATATTGATTTAAATATTCAGATTTTTGATTGCCAAGAACTGAAAATTTAATCGAGCATAGCTTTTTCAACTTTCGGCTAGCGGAGAATGCTTGGCTTATAGTTTACACTGCAGGTTAGAGATATTTTTTTGGATATGTAAGGTTAGCTAGGTTGTACTCTTGATTAAAGGGAAGAGAGTGTTATAGAATTTTTAATCTTTACTATTTAAAAATAAATTCATGAATGTTCACTTTTTGGCAGAAATTTCTAAGCACATTAAACTGTCAAAGTTCCCGAAAAAATATCTGGTGTGGCAGGCCATCTGTACCTTCGGCTTGAAGTCGTTTTTGTGGACCCGCTCAGAAAATTTCCGTCAACCAGGAAATTTATCTGAGCTGATCCACAAATACGTCTACTGCCATTGCTGAAGCGACACAACTGTTTCGCTCTATTTTGGCCGGATTTGGCAGCTTGTCATTACGGAAAATATGGAGTGGAGTGGAATGCTGGCCACAACGTTCAAGTGGTGCCCAAAGACAAGAACCTTCCCAACATGCCAAAGCTCCACCCAATCGAACAATATTGGACCATCGTCAAGCGGAACCTTAAGAAGACTCAAACAGCTGTTGTGAGCGAAAAACAGTTCAAGGCAAACTGGCGTTCTGCGGCGAATAAAGTGGAAGAGACGATACAAAATCTTATAACAGTTGTTAAACGAAAGACCCAGTAATTCGCTTTCTGTAAAAAGAAAGTTTAGCTGAATATTTCACCTGTATTTTGTACTAACTAAACTTGAAAAAGAAAAAGAATTTGACTTATTAATAAACACTTTTATCGACTCACACACATTACTGTTTGACCAAATTTTGATCGGAATACCCTTTAGTAGACCAGTTTAGTTATTTCATAAAAAGTTGCCAAGAAAAATTTGCAGGAGATTTAGAAGAAGTTTCTAATAAATTCAAAATAAGTTCATAAGAACTTCACAAGACATTTCAAACAACTTAAGAAATAATTCCTAAGAACTTAAAGATAATCTTAGATAGAAGTTCATTAAAAATTTAAAGAAATTTTAAAATAAGTTCATATGAACTACAAAAAAGAGTCTACGAACTTCGAAAAGACGTTCATTCGAGCTACAGAACCTTAAGTTCCCATGAACTTCAAAAAAAAAATTTCTAATAATCTCAAAAGAACTTCCTTTGATCACCAAGAAATGTATCTAATAATTTCAGAAGAAATTCCACAGAACTGAAGGAGAAGTTCTAAAAAAACGGGATACAAACTTCCCAGGAGTTTCAGAAGTTCCCTAGGAGTGAAACAGTTTTACTTTTAGATGCTGTTATGTACCAAGTTCCTTGTGAGTAGCCTAAAATTGAATCAATCTTCATCGGTTGTTATCGGTGGCAAGAGTTTCAAAAAATTTGACCTTCAATTATAAAAAAAAATGTGGATGTTGTGCCAATGGCAATAGAAAATGGATCAACAGTGGTTTCTATTCCACGACTATGAGGGTTCTAGTAATATTTAATACTTGATACGTGATACGAACATCCTTACCAAAGTCTAATGATCAAGTTTGATAACGATATGTATCGATTGTAAATTTGATAAACACCGATTGTTAGAAGCTTGAAGCTTTGGTCGAAGTGCAGCGGCCTGATTTCCTTTGTCTCTGCTCCTGGCCTTGTTCCACAGCATCAGTTCCTAGTTTGGCCATCTGGCGGAATTATACTGCAATAGCAAATAGTAGGTCAAGCCGAAGCTGATGGGTTTATTCAAGTTATAGCTTGATAGGAGACTGGAAAATAAATTCTTCTGGAAAAAGGCAAAAGCTAACATGAATAGTAGTAAATGCGATATCAAATTGTACGATCATATTAGTTATTAAATGTGAGCGAATATAAGTTATTTTCAAAATCAGAGTTAAATAAATCAAATTGAAAACTTAGAAAGTTTCTTCTGTTTCGTTGTGCACACACGAGACCTCATATACTAGCGTGCGGTTTGTTTGACAGCTGATGTGTAAAAATAGACCAAAGCAAATGACAGTACTAACATACTGAGTAACGGCAGTTACTCAAGGTACCCCAACAGCTACTATTTTTTGAAATACCTAAGAAAATTAACAAGCATTTTCCAAGAGTTTCAGAGGATGTTTGTAAAACTTCAGGAAACAATCCTCATAGTTCTAGGAGCAAGTCCTTTGAGCTTAAGGAAAAGTTACTGAAAACTGCTGGAAATGTTCTTCAGAACTTCAGAAAAAAAATTTAAGTACCATATAAAAAGTTCTCAGGTCCTTAGAACATGTTTGTAAAAATTGCTTTTAAAGTTCTTGTTGTTATTTCAGACAGAGCAGAATCAGAAAAAATTCTAAGAACTTCAGGGGAAGTTAAGAAGATCGTCAGTTTGGAATACTTCAAAAGAAGTTTCTGCAAACTTCAAAAGAAGCGCCTCAGCGTATCAGACGATGTTCTTTAGAGCATCTTAGGGTGTTATTTGTTATCTTCGGAACCCAGAGTTTCTTGGTTTCTTCCACAAATCTTTGCCGTGGTTCATTTATAAATAAACAGATTTGAATACTGAAACGCTCTTGCTAACGATCATAATCCAATTCCTTCAAATTCCACTAGAAAAATTTATCCTTGGACAGATAGGCCAATTTATTCAGTGACTTACAGGCTTCTTCAGTGCAAGACTTTTTAAAAAGACTTTTCAATTTAAATTTTCCTAGTTTTCCGATTATTTCTACTCATACGCATGTTCTTTTTTCAAGTAAAATTTCAAACTTAAGATTTAATTTTATTAATATTAGCGAATACAGAGCGGGAGGTAAAACGAAAGCCACCACTTCACTATTTTGAAGATTCACATTTCAGTATCTACAGTAGATCATATACATTTCTATATTATATGTACCCTTTCAGGGTTTCAGTTTCATTTTCAGGTATTTCCATTCAGAAAAGAATTCAGAAAATTCCATAGTCAGAAAAGAACAAAATCTTATCCCTATAATTGTTGGCAGTATCAACAAGAAAAAAAAACAACAGCGTATCCACAGTGCTGAATCACAGTAGGCTTGCAAATGTCAATGACCAGATCGAGCACAATTCAACGCCAACTACAGGAAGTACCACGACCGACAACGGTTTGCTAATCAAGTCTCACGAACCTTCCCTCCTCACCCGGATCAGAACTCCACAGCTTCGGCAAACGGCATCTAAAGACCGAAGAGGGTATCAATTTCATTCTGATTGATTAGATTAGCGTCGCGTTGGAGCGTTTTTCCTGTGTTTTATTCTCCTCGCTCAGTTCTTCTAATCCCGCCGATCGGTTAACTTTGTTTTGTGCACTGCAAATTGGTTGCAATTTTCCAAAGACTTTCTCGATCGTCCCAGGCAGCAAAAACGCTTCAAACAACAAAGATTATCAGTTGTAACAAATCGATTCATGCTGTTTTGTCAGACTGTGGGGTGGGTTCGGCCCTTTCAAGTCACCGCGAGGGCAGCCATCTTCGTTCTTCTCACCGAATATTGGTGAGAACATTTCCATCCAAGCCTACTGAGGTCCCAGTCGGCCCTCGCCCACCCGCATTTCCGCATTGCTCATGCTCATTTCTCGGGTTATTGGACGCCACGGTCCGTTATCGATCCGGATCAATTTCCCCGGCGTTCCATCCAGTATGATATTGGAGGCATTCGAAAAATGAATATTCCTCGCTCGCTGCCGATGATTGAACCAGACTGTGGTTAAAGCGAGGAGCCAATTTCTTTCCGGCAATGGCATTTTCATGTCGGTTGGCTGCAAAAAAAAAGCACGAAAAATAGAAACATTACCCCAACTGCCGTTTGCGTTGTGTCGATTTGTATCGCTCAATTGTGCTCCTAACACACACAGACACACGCTGGTTGTTTATCCAATAGTTGGAATCTTTCAGGCCACGTTCCATATCTCAATAAGCGCTGCACCTTCCGAGCGGAGGAGGCAAAACAGAAGAAATGGCCTGTGCTATAATTCAACATGAACCTCCGCCTCCGTGTTCGCTCGTTCCGAAGTTTATTGCTCTACAGCTGTTCGCGCTGTTATGCCCTCTACTTCCACCTCGCGAACATAAATATGCAGTCAGTTGGTGGATTCGAATGGAACACAATGTCTGGGCAAGAACATGTGCTCTACATTATGGGTTGTTATTGGTTTGGCCGCTAATGGAAACAAATATTGCGAACGAGCAAACGCTTGCTGGGATGGCGTTGTAGTTCCATCCGGAGTTGTGTTTTTCCGTCCGGAGCTTGGAGGCTGGGCTGGCTCGTTGTTTTGAGGTGTTTTATTTTCGGTTAATTGTGGGTCATTTGTTGGTCGACTCGGAGTTTGAGATCAGTATCTATGGGAGTATTTCAAGGGTAATTTGATTGAAGAATTGGTTGGACTTGAAAAATTATGTTAGATCATACGAAAGCAGAACTTCCAGCTAGAACTATAAGTACCCAAGAAATCAGCCACATTTGACTTCAAAAAATGTTACTAGAGTGGAACAAATTAAACTCGTAAAACCTTTTTTAAAGTTAGCTGTCTTTGATAAATTTTATACTTGAACAAGTTTATCCGGAATATTAAAAAAAAACTTCTTTTGAAATACCAAAAACTTTCAGAAGTTATGAAGTTCTAAACTTCTTATGATTTTTTTACAAACTTTAGCTGATGTTCTTCGGAATCTCTCCTGAAGTTCTCAAGGACTTCTTCTGAAATTTTCTTGAAATCCTTATGAGTTTCCAACGAACTTTTTCTGAAGATCTTAGAACCTTTTTCTGAAATTCAAAGATATTTTTTCTGAAGTTCTTAGGAACTCATTCAGATGTTCTACTGAGCTTTTGTTTCAGTTCATGAGACCTACTCCTGAACTTCATATGAAATTCTTCTGAAGTTCGAATGAAATTTGTCTGAAGTTCATAAGAATTTCTTGAGAAATTCATGTTAATTTCTTCAAAAATTTGAAGGAGCTTCCGCCAAAGTTCCTAGAAACAGCGTCCAAAAGTAATTTAAAGCGCTATAAAACGTTTTCTGAAATTCATTTATGAAACTTGTTCTGAAGTTCTAAAAAACTTCTTTTGTACTTCATCGGAATTTCGGAAGATTTTCTGAAGTTCATAGGAATGATAAATTATGTTCTTAGAAACTTTATCGGAAATTCATAGGAATTTCGTATTAATTTATGAGGAAGTTTCAATAAACTTCTCATCAAGAGCCAAGAAACTGTTTCATAAAGGCTGAAAGCTTTCTCCTAAAACTCCAATTCCGATGCATTTCTTTCATGGTGTGTAACTATTCTGGAAGTCCTCAAGAAGTTCTCTGAAATTCCTAGCTACTTGACTTGCAGAAAAGCTCACTAAATTACTGAAATCAAACAGATCACGAAACTTCATGTCAGTTCAATCCTTATAAAAAAAAAACTTGAAATAAACTTCCGATCAGATCCGATGAGTATCTTAAACGTGAAAATCACATGAGCATCGAGGAAAACATCAATATTTAGTACTTTAGTGAAATTCTAACCATATTCTAACCACTTCTACCAAAATATATGTTTCAACAAATCTCCACCAGGATGAAAAGGCAATAGCTGTATTTTCTCAGAATATCGTGGCATTCTTATAAAAGCTTCTCCCTAAAGCAAATGTCCTAAAGTTTTAATAAACTGCTCCAGAAGTTAAAAAAAAAACATTGAGGATAAGATGCATTGCTTGAAATACTATGTAACATCTCCTAGAGTACTGCGGGTTTTAATGGAACACTCTAAAGAATTCCTTGTGAAATTTTATCACCTCCTAGTGTTTTGACAAACTTCTGTTGAAGTTCAAAGATTTTTTTTTTTTTTTTATTTTCTAACGGACACCTTATTAACAAAAGGGCCAACACGAAATTTTCTTATAATGTTTAGAATCAAACCAAAATTTTAGAGTAGTTTTATACATGTATTTACTTCAAAAATCAAAAGAAAAGTTAATCGATGAAGCCTTGAGTGTAAAATTGAACGCATTTTTGCTTGATGCCCTCCATCAAAGTCTTTACAGTGTCATCCGGTACCAGTTTCTCAGTTTTTTTTTTCCATTTTCTTAACATGTCCTTCTCGTCTTTGACTGTTTTCTTGCTCTTCCGAAGTTCCCGCTTCATCATTGCCCAGTACTGCTCCACCTGGCGCAGCTCCGGACAGTTTGGCGGATTCATGTCCTTTGGAACAAAATGGACAGAATTGGCCTCATACCACTCCAGGACACTTTTGGAATAGTGGCATGATGCCAAATCTGGCCAAAATAGCGGAGTTTTGTCGTGCTGCTGCAAGAACGGCAAAAGGCGCTTCTCGAGGCACTCAGATTTGTAGATCTCGCCATTTACTGTGCCCTTTGTCACGAAAGGCTCACTCCTCAGTCCGCAAGAGCAGATGACCTGCCAAATGAGATATTTGGAGGCGAACTTCGACATTTTCTTCTTCTTAAATTTGTCGTCCACATAGAACTTGCTCTTGCCGGTGAAAAACTCCAACCCCGGAATTTGCTTAAAATCGGCTTTTATATACGTTTCGTCGTCCATCACACAGCAGCCATATTTTGTCAGCATCTTCTCGTAGAGCTTCCGTGCCCGAGTTTTAGCCGTCGATTGTTGCCGCTCATCGCGGTTTGGGAAGTTCTGTACCTTGTTTGTATGTAGTCCAGCTCTCTTCTTTGCATTCTGGACGTAACTCTGCGACATGCCGATCTTTTTAGCCAAATCACGGCTTCAGACGTTGGGATTTGCTTTAATCATCCGCTTCACATTTCCCTCCGACTTTTTGTTCTCCGGTCCCGGTTTTCTTCCAGCTCCTTTGCCGTGGTCCAACGTCAACCGCTCCTGGAACCGCTTCAACACTCTGGAGACGGTTGAATGGTGAATGTTCAACATTTTTCCCAACTGCCGGTGCGACAGGTCGGGAAATTCCAGGCGTTTGGAAAGAATTTGTTCTCTCGACTCGCGTTGGTTCACCTCCATTTTCGTTGAATCGAAAAACACGACTTCGAGTTTGACAGCATGTAAACAATACACATCAATGAAAAAGTGTGCAAAATTTGGTTGATTTTTACCCAATGGTAAAAAAGTTATGCCCTGTTGAATGTGTCACAATAATTTCGTGTTTGCCCTTTAAAACAACTGAACAACTCAAAACCACGTCTCTTGAAAAACTTTTCTCTAATATATCATACAATCCTTCTTAACTTTTAAGATGCAGTTTGTGGAAAATTCTATGAATTCATAGAGACCTGAAATTTTTAGGAAGTTTCATCGAAGTTCTAAGGAGCTTTAAAAAATGTCTTGAAAATTGCATTTGAAGTTTTGAAAACCATTTAAACATTTCTAAGAGACTTCTTTTGAAGTTCTAAAGAAGTTCATTTGAATTTCTTCGGAACATCTTCAGGTGTTTTAAAATTACTTGTCTAGATTACCAAAACATCCCGCAGAATGCATACTTCAAAATTCTTGGGTCTAATAGCTATTCCTGAAATCTCTAAGATACCAAAGAACATACTGTGGTGATGTGAAAATCATCTTCTGAAACGCTAAGAAGCTTCCCCTCAATTTCTCAGAAACTTTTCTTGATGTTTTTGGTAATTTACTAAGGTGGAAAGAAACTTTCCAGAAATTCTTAGGAATATCGTCTGTATAATGTCTGATGTATGAAGTAACTCCATATCACATACTCAGGGACTTCAACCGGAGTTCTTAAAAACTTACTTTGCAATTCTTTCAAACTTTTTCTATGGTTCTTTTGACCTTTTTTGGTAGATATCAGCAACATTTCTTAAATTCTAGGACCTGCATTTGAAGTTCTCAGGAACTTCCCTAGCAGCATATTTGATGCAATTTGGTCCATGTAACTGCTGTGCAACTAATTTGTGTTGCGTGGGTTCTTATGAAGTGCGTAGAAACTTTGTCTGAAGTTCTAAGTATCTTTTCATGACGTACCGGAATCTAATAAATTTTTTACAGATATCTGTAAAATTTCACCGAAATCCGTAAAGCTGTTGAGAATTCGGTAAAACTTTACAGATTTCTGTAAAAAAAATCTAAGCGTGTAAGAAACGTCATTTGACGTTCTGAGGATGTTCTAAGGAACATCTTAAGAACTTCTTCAGAAGTTCTTTGGAATTTCTTATGATGTTCCTTCGAACTTCTTCTGAAGTGCGTATGAAGTTCGTATAAACTTCTTCTGGAGTTTCTTGGAGCTTCTTTCGAATTTCTTCGGAACTTCTTCTTCTAAAATTCTTTCGATGTTTTTCGGAACTTCCTCTGTTGTTCTTAGCAGTTCCTTCATAACTTCTAAGAAGACTCTTCTGAAAAGCTTTATAATGACTTCTGATTATTTATGGAACTTCTGCTTAAGTTCTATGAAATCTCTTCTGAACATCTGAGGAACTAATTTTCAAATTCAGATAACCTTCTACTTAAATTCCTAGGATTTTCTGCCAAAGATTTAAAAAACTTCTCCTTAAATTTTTGGGACAAGCTTATTTACCTTACTTATTTATTTTTTTAGTAATTCTTAGGAAAATCTTCGTATTCGTACGAAGCTCTAGAATTATTTTTTTCTCATCTTTGGAACTTCTACTAAAATTCGTAGGAACTTTTTTTTCTGTTCATAGAAATTCATCTGATGTTCTTAATAAAATTGTCTAGAGATCCCAGGGACCTCTTATTAAGTTCTTAGGAATATATTCTGAAATTGTTCTGAAAATCATGAACAGCTTTTGAAGATTTTAGGAACTTTCCCCTAAGTTTTTCCTGATCCTTTTCTTAAACTTCTGCTATTTTGAAACTGCTCAAAAAACTACTTAAGAATTTCTTTTGAAGTTGTTCGGAATTTCATTTAAAGTTCTTGGGAAATTTCTTTGAAGTTCATTAAAAATTCTTCTGAAGAAACCCCAAGTATTCGAGATATGGAGGAATATAGAGAATTGGTAGGAAAAAAGAATGTTGACTGTACGTAAAATTAGGCGAAAAATGAAAAATCTGCCTTCAAAGAGAGCGCGAAGCCGTTTCTCATACCAGCTCGTTTTCCTCGTCATATTATTGAAGGGAAAATTAACGCATTTCATGAAATGCACCATGCCGTTTAAATTCCCATTTAACCTTTCAAAAATTTCTCTTTATGAAAGAATTTAACAGCCTATTAGACCCAACGCAAGCACGATGCAGGAGAGGTTAGCTTCTTTTGCCCCATTCCCCTTTGCATACAATGTGAGCAAGGCCCGAGCTAATATTCCCCAACACCTTTTATTCAGCAGCAGCAGCAGCATCTCACCCAACCACGGCTGTTTAACCTCGGATTGACAAAACACAGAAAACTGTTTGCCTGCCGACCGTTAGGCGGCCCGTCGTGGGATACTTAAAATACAATTTCCGTACCAAACCGAGTCCCCTTCGAAAATTTCGGTTTGATTCCAACGGTGGTGCGAGATGAAATATTCATGGCAATTATTTCCCACCAGCCGCAACTGCAATTCCACAAATGGAAATGTTATCGAAATTAACTGGACAGTTTATAATTCCGGCACCAGTGGGAAGCGCCGGACATAAATGGTGATGGCCTTAATTATGGGCAGCGCGGAAGGGCCGGAATTCCGAACGAACCCGTCCAACGGAGCGCCCGGTTTACCGTATTTGCATAGAATTGTAAATGGACTTCCCGAACAATGCTCGTCAAATTTAATGTCTGATAACAAACGTCATAAACTCGCAGGTCTCAGCACCCATCCATTACCAGTGTCTTAATTCCGACCGCACGAAAATTACCCAATTTGTATCACTTTCCAAAGCGGACCAACTTATCAGCTCGATCTACCCCGTTGTTACTCCATCGGAAACCCATTGAACTAATTTTTCCTTCCTCGACTCACTAACGGGTTTCCCGCTCCAGGAAATGTTCGACCGATTAACTCACATGCGATCAAAAATAAAGGCAACTCTCCGACCACGAAAAAAAAAAAATAAACCGGTTTCAAGGTCACCACAATCACGGTACTAGGCCGGTTTTTATTTTCGGAGTGCAAACAGCCGCACAGACGAAAAGCGAAAAACGATCTCGTCCGGGGACCCCCTGACAATGGCGGCTATTTATGGGCCCCAAATCGTTTCTTCATTTGGGGGAATCTTTATTGACCATCTTCGGTTCGGAACCGTTGGCATCGCAGGTTGAAGATGTCCCATGAGCAGCGTTGCCAAGTATATTTTTACAAAGTCAAGAAGTATATGAAATAAAAATCAGGATAAAATCAGGATTGTAATTTTATGTGTAAAAAACTGATGTTAATAAAAATACCGTTTATTTAAAACCGAAAAGCGTACATAAAATATATTAATCTCTTTCAATTTTATAAATGGTATAATTCAGTGCCAACATTTGATTAGGGCGAATCTGCTTATGTAAACAAAGACTTTGTCTGCTAATTTATCGGAAGTTGAATACAATTCCTTCAAATTGAATATATCAGCGGATAGAGACAATGCTCGTCTTCCTTAAGGAGTGCTTAATTTGTATTTGTGACCTATTGTTCAAGACTACGAATACTACGAAAGCCATTCCCGAATAGAAAATTACCATTAGCTGTATGATCGTTATTATACATTTTCCATTCATGTTTTAATCACCATTATACGTATCATCCGGGTATAATGCTGGTGTAATGTAAGAAATCATTCAAACTTTAAGCAACCATAAATAGCGTATTCTATACATGATAACTATTTCATAAACAAGAAATTAACAGTGCTGTATAGTATATCCCTTGCTCATTCATTTTATGATATAACGAGAAGAAACATTTGAATTATGGTCACGATAAACAAAAAAACAGGAAGCTGTTTTAACAATACGTAATTTTTAGTTTTTTATCACAAAATGTATGACTCATGTTATAATAATGATCATCATAATATGTATTTGTAAGGGAGCAGTTTTATCAGCCTACTTGAAGGGTATGTTGCAATTTAATTAAGTAGATTTTAATTTCGAACTGAATTATAATCCACTTGTGAACCGTATTGGTTATTTTAATAATATACCTTTGATTTTCAATTTTTACGGTTTTTGAGTCCATTGATCTCTTATTATAATATTTCTAGTATATCCTAGTTTACTTAAAGTTCCATAAATCAAGATGTTTTTGTTGGATTTTGTTTGCAGAAACAAACGGTAAAAGTATTATTCATTATTGTATCATGATTGTAGCAGTTATCATCATGATTGAAATTCTTATATAATATTACTATACTGTAACGATATCTATTATCTTTTTTTATCGTATTTATTATTGAATTATGGTAAAGTAAAGATATAACCATAATTGAACGATACCACCTAGAGTAAAACTGCAGAAAAAAAATATTATTCACAAATTATTTACTGTATAATACACCGAAAATTTTGTTCGAGAAAAAGTCATTTTTTGTATGGTAACGATACTTAGCAACCAATTAGTGTTATGGTAAGATCTTGAATTACCATAACATATGTCATCGATATGATTCACTTTATCTTCAGTTTATAATTGTTGGAAGATTACTTGAATAATTCAGAAACGATAAATGGTATAATACCTTTAAGGCCATACACGATGGAATCCCCTTATGGCAGGAGCGATGGCTTCCTCATTCACACATGCACACTATGGGTTTGCTCAACAAAATATGCCAAATTAACCCACTTACCTGCAGTGAATCATTGCCATACTGCTAATAGGACAGCAGAACATAATATTTAATCAGTTCACACTATTTATTTCACTGAAAACACTCTGAATTTATCAACTAGTTCTCATTTCCACAGAGCAGGTAATTTTTCGTCGTCTTTGTTCACCTTTTAAAAGCCAGGATCTGCCTATTATTTTCTCACAAAAAACTGTATTTCCACTTCCCTTAGCCACCAGAATACTATGTACTTTCACTGAAAGATTGATTATAATCGCGCTCTAGAAAACAGTGGACGAAAAATCTGTTTAATTAACGAGAATGGTGCAAAAACTCAGCAGCCGATCTCAAAACTGCGCATTTTGCTTTTTTCTAATTTACACTTAGCTGTTCCTAGCGTAGCCGAGCAAAGTGTTGTCAGCAACTATTTGCGCGAGTGTGCTGGACTGATAAAAGTTTTGACTAACGAAGTAAAAAATGCCACGTCTTACTAAAAGAACAAAAGCGGCAGTTTTGCGTGAACGGTCTAAAAGAGTGATAAAAACTGCTGTTGATCCCTAATCTAATCAACGACCCATCCGTTAGTTTATGATTCAAATTAAAACAGAACATTAACGTTTAAGATTCAACAATATTTGTATTCAACAAGATGTATGGCTTAATATTTAGCTTGCTAATTATGCCCCTGACCCCCGGACCTTTGAAAAGTATTCTTTTTTTGAGGTTTTATGCATTTTTAAGAATTTGAAAATTTAGGGGAATAATTATATGCATGTAATATCCAAACAGAAATATTAAAATTACTGGCAACCACGACCGTTTTCTTCATGATGCCCCAATACTACCACATACGAGCTAAAAAGGGTTTGCACTACTACATGCATGTTGAAGACTGAGGATTCGAGGGAGTTTCACCTTAAAATACTTGTTTATTCGGGTTGTTTATAAAAGCAAATTCACCCTAATCTAAAGTTGGCGCTGAGTTGTATTTTGATTATTTTTTTTGCGAAAGCTCAACTTAGCTAACTGTTTGAGACCTGCGAGAGAGTGATATTAAAAACTTAAAAAGTAAACCGTGAAGTTTAAGATGCCTTGTATCGTTTTGGTAGAAGAGCGGGTCAGAATAGATTTTTTATTGGATGATTTTTGACAATTTCATTCCAGAGTAGCCAACTAGTAAAAGCTTTGGCAAAACTCCCTTACTTTGATTAGTTTATATATTTCGCTTAAAATTAATTTGGATTGATAAAAATTACGAAAATCAGGAAAAATCAGGATTGTTTATCAAAATCTGGAAAAAAATGGTGCTTGTCAGGATTTCAGGCAAAATGCTAAAAAGTCTGGAAAATCCTGAAAAATCAGGAACATTGGCATCGCTGCCCATGAGTGAGAAACTTCATCCGAGGGCCACGCGGCGTCAAACGGAAAACGGTTATTGATTGTGTTTTTCTTAATCAATGTTGATGGCCCTTTATCCCGTATTAGGAAGCGGTTTCCGGCTTTGTCTAGTGAAACATAATCGCTGTTCGGTTGCATTTACATAGTCGTCTGCTTCTTCTGTTTCTTGATGAGATGACGCTAAACGGGAGCAAAACATAAATAATAAGTTGTCAAATCGGGGGAAAATAAAATCGCACACCAATTTACTTTCACTGCTCCTTTTGTGGATAAAAACGACTTCAAATTGATCACTTTATCCATCCAGTTCGATTGGGAATGATTGGCCATGTCGGGCGAAAAAAAAACAAACATTGGCTTCGCGTTCCAATTGGCTTTTTTCCATGACAACCAGCAAACAGCAACCCCTGATGTCATTTTCGGCAAATCTCAGCAAGCGAGACATGGTGCCCTCAAAACACAGAGGAGGAGCAAAAAAAAAGAGCGATCCAAACTAATTGTGACACACGCTGCTGCTTGATCCGCTATTTTCTTCGAATCGCTTTTTTGCATACAAATTTTAATAAGCGGAAGCATCGCATTCCCAGTTTACTCTCTCTCTCTCTCGTTCGGGTCGCTCCCGTCACACAGTCAGGCAGGCAGGCAGGCAGGTCTTCACATGTGAGTCGTCGTCGGCTGGGGGGCATACAAATTCGGTTCGGCTGAGGATGATGACACACTTCACACGGCGGTGTTCCAAGCGTGAAATTTGTCGTTCGCTGGGTTATAATTAGGGCTCGAGCCGCCACCGCTGCTGCTGCAGTCGTCGTCGTCGTCGTCAGGCTCAGCCCTAAATGTAATGAGATCGTTTATTGTTGGGCTGGTTTCTGGTCTGTTTCTGACCTTGTTTTGTTCTTTGAGAAGTTTAGGGCTTTTGATTCTGGAGTATTGATGGGTTACTCCGAGTCGTGGTCATTGGCGGAGCTAGACAATTATTCTGGGAGGGGCCGGGAGGGGGCCTGCCAGAAGGAATTTTTCCTTTATAGGAATATTGAAAAAAGCAATGAAAGTAGCGTAATTGTTTGGGACAAGTTATTTATATTGATGAATCAGAACAGGTTTAATCGAACAGTTAGGTCTATTCCTCGGTGAGTCGAGATGATTTAAAAGAATCGTGTATGGTAAATATATACCTCGTATTATTCCGTGTGGATCAAATTGAGAATGTGGTCACCTTTTTCAATCCTCTTTAGGCGTCTCAACTCATCCAAGGCGGAGAATTGACCAGAATCAATATAGAGTCAAGTTCAAACTAAACAATCTTAAAACTTCAAAGAACAACATTGAGTAAATGAACATTTTCAATTTATGTCAAAATTTGGATTGGTTCTGATCAAGCGTTTTAAATATCTTCAAAATTGTTGGGTGATACTGATTTCTGCACAACTCCGAAAATTTATAAGTTGCATCGAGCTAGATTTCCAAACAGAGTTCAATAAATTTGAACGAGCATTCCGAGGGTTATTTTATCGAAAACCTACTGAGAACTTAAAGGCAGTTCAAAAGAAACATCCATGGGATTGAGGTTGAACTTAAGAATTGGATTGACATTTATAGTATTTCAAGGATTTTTTTCAAAAATTGTTGATGGTATGGCAAAATAATGTAAACAACTACAGTAAAGGCGAAAATAACAAAGGCATCTACCGTTTTGAGTTGAGTTGAATTTCTAAATTTTCAAGTAAATTCTTCAAAATAGCGTCAGATTCACCATTCTAGAAGTTTTGAAAAAAATTCAGTTTTTAAATAATTTAAAATTGAAAAGTGCTACAAGAATGGTTTCTACGGAAAATATATTAATTCGTATGAAATTTTTGTATTGTGTAAAAGAAAATAAATGTTTTTAAAATTCTTTAGGTTGGTGGACAAGATGTAATTTTGAAAAATTGGTTTCAAAATTAATAAGCGCAACACAGTTTACAATTCAGGTTATTTCTGAGCTCCTGTAAATATTTCAGCTCAATCCATCCTCTGAGTGCTGACATAGAAAATGTTAAATTTGACAATTTTGTATGAAAAATTGTAGATGTATTTAATATTTTCGCCACCAACAACGCAAAATAGCCAACTCCAAAAATTCCAAAATAGAACCTTATGGTTTGAAATCCAATTCTTTAAAGGAATCTTAAGAATAAATGTTAGACAACTGTTATAAGAAATGTGCAGGGAATTTTAATAAAAATTTCCAAGGAAATACAGAGAAGCATTTAAAAAAAAGTTAGCGAAACTCTGTCTCTTTTAAGTGATTGTGGAACACACTGTTTTTACAAGCAGTATATACCAGATATTAACCTTCGATATTTGTTCATATGGTTTGATTTTATGAAAATTTTAAATATTTTTTCGACGGGTCCTGAATTGCGGCATCACTTTGATCGAAACATTAAAATATTTGTAGAAAAGAATAGTTAAATATTAATTTTAACAGGTTATCAACATTTTCTATAAACAAAAGCGTCAAGTGCGGCAAGATGTCCCTCCATATTAATGAATAACTATTTTCAAAAGTCTAAGAAATTACTTAATCTCAGAACTTCGGTGAATTTTGCTATCACCAAACTCAATAAATTAAAATACATAAAATATCATGAACAATGATCATTCCTTTTCATCGGTAGCGTTGTGAGTAGGGTATGTACTTATTTGTTTTCTTGGATGGAGCTGCATGACAGCTTGTTTGTCAAAGCTGGACCCTTGACTCTTGAAAATTCCCCATTACTAGGACGAATACCATGGTCACACTAGCACATGTCGACCGCTAGAGCACTATTTGAAGTATTAGATATTTTGTCCTCGTATGAAAGATGTAGAATTTCTCATGTCATTTCACCCATCCCTGCATTATTGCACCCAACAACTTTGAATTAACAGTAACAATTACTAATTAAAAATGTCTAAGTAGGCTATGATATAATTATTTCGAACACTTCCTTGAAACGAAGTTCAGAACTCTGTCAATGTTGACAGAGCAGAAGTCTCCTCTAGAAATGACTATTTAAATACTTTATGCATTTCATCAATACTGTGTTGTGAATAGTTCAATAATTACCATTACCTTTTGGGAATGACACACAGGCCCATTATGCAGTCTATGTCAACAACCCCAACGAATATTATGATTTCAGAAATTTACCTGATTATATGTTACCTTCTTTTTTTTCCTTGTTGGAGACATATTGCCACATGCAAACATTGATTTGATTTATTGTCACGTATGTTAACCTTACTTCTGAAACTTCATTTTTGAAAATATTATCGTTAATGAATATACTTCTATCTCCATATTTGGTCATGGACATTCGTTAGCTTCAAAACTTCTAATCAGTCTGGGAAATCTATACTCTGCTAAATTTTTCGTACAAGAGAAAATAATATCGTGAATTCGTAAATGCGCCTATAAGCACAACTCATTATTGGTATTACATTTGGTTCCTGTATAATAAAATTAAAATACGTACCGAGAAAAGTGTTTTAAAACTTATGTTTCAACTTAACAGGCTCTAAATTTTACTGTCGCTATTTTTTTTGTTATGAATCTTGAGGTTTTAATATTAATAGAAATGAAAATAAGAAAGGAATTATTTTTCAAATACCTACTAAATGTACAAAATAAATAAATGGAATTAATAAATCATTTTTTTACAAAAAAAAAAACACCGCGATATACTAGTTTTTTGCGCATGCCTGTTAGTGAATTCCTAAGTGGACCCTCTGCGTTCTAATTTCGATTTTTATCTGGTAAACTCTTGTACCCAGAACGATATCTAGGTTCATAGACGTGGCCAGGGAGAGGTCAGGTGTAGAGCGACTGCCTTCCTGACTGGGCAATCAAATTAAGTCATTCCTAAAAATGGCACCTCTGGGAAATTAACTCTAGGAAATTATCTCTGAAAAATGGAGTTTCAGAAATAGCATGTGGAAAATGCAATAATTTCCCGCAAAAAAATAAGGACAAAGGTCAACTCAGAAAAATGACGTGTTTTGAAACGTCTCCCGAAAAAAAGAAGGACAGATATCCGCACTGAAAAATTAGTCATTCCGGAAAATGGCTTCAGGGAAACAGTTCCCCGGAAATGACCTCTGCAAAAAAACCCTTGGAAAATGATTTTAGGACATACATTTTCCGAAAGAACGAGGACAGAGATCCGTTTTGGAAAATTAGTGATTCCGGAAAGTGCTCTGAGAAAGGCCTTTGAAAAATGACCTCTAGATAATGGCCTCTGGGAAATGAATTCCTGGAAATGCTCTTCAGTGTAAAACTAAATACCGATATGCAATAGTTTGGAATTTGGATAATGTCTATAAACCAGGAATCCGATGCCCAACACAATTTTGTTAAAAAAAAATATTAAAAATATTTATTTTATTTGTCGTCTTAATTCTATTCTTACAGGTATTGTGAGAAAAATACTTCTCTGAGTTGATTTCTATTCATTGTTAGATCAATTGTGGTGCAGTATTTGTTATAGCAGTACATACTCTTTTTATGGGTCCATTCTGGGCATAGTTAGTTCGTTGATTATTTATGTAGAGTAAATTACTGCTTCTTAAGTAACGGGTGGGAGCGTAGAAGTTGAACTTCTTTAAAATGTCTGCATCATTTACTTCTTGCCCAATAACATCGTTGATAAATGATAGAATAGCAAACTTACATCATTTTTCAAGAACACCTATTTTAATGAACATACATCGAACATACATCGAGTTCCATCCTAACTTACGCAAAGCATACAATAAAAACTGTTTCTCCACTGATTCAATACGGTCTTTATGTGTATTCTGATATGGATCCCAAACTAAGCTGCAGTACTTAAGAAGGGGTCTTACATACATATGTTACATACAATGTAATACCGTAAGGATCATTGAAATAAAAACTAAACCTTTAGATGAACCCGAGCATATTACTTGCCTAGTAAATTATATTGTATGACTCTCAAATCTCTAACATAATTGCTTCTTTGAACAATTTTTTCACCTATAGTGATGGTGTCTTGCCCAACTTGTCTAGATAATGTCTAGTTATGATATGCGGAGAATGAATTTATTTATCATCCAAACTCAATAATTTATTGAGTTATAAATTACATTTTACCATTAAGGTTTAGATCAACTTATCATATCGATAGTGATTGAACACAAAAAATAATAAAGCAAACTCACGAGCGAAGTGGAGGTAATGTTAATATATCTGAAATTTCATGAATCTAATTGTCGTTAACTATGGTCGATATACAAACTTTACATCCTATTCGGTACAGTGGGGTTCATAAAAAGTGTGGGGAAGAGGGTATACGCACTTTACTTTTTCAGAAATAGTCACTCATTCAAACTATTTCTGAAGGGAGCAACGTTCAGAAACAATATGCACTCATCATGAAAAATATGTTGTATCATGAAAAATTATACAACTCATTTGATCAAGTCAGAAATTTCCGAGGGATATGGATGTAATGTCGGTCTATAAGCATCAAATTGGGTCTATTCAAGGATGCAACTTCGTCCCACTCCATCGATCTATTATTAAATGCAGTCTTCGTCCGAGTTTATTCCTGATTTTGTTCCTTTGGTTTGTGTTGATGAGCCATTTGGAGAATGTACAATCGAAACTCATACATTTCCATTGAAAATTTAGCAATAACTACATTTTAACTCAGACAACAGCCCATAGTTAAGAACAGAGAAAAAAATATGTCCCTAATATTGGGTCCACCTTTTTCTTGTTAAATATTCGTTAATATCTCTGCGTGAACTGTTAGTTTATAAGGTGTGAATATTGTCTGTACATCTAGGCTGCATTAGTCGGTTTATCGGTTCAATTTTTCAAATTTAGATCATTCGAATATCATGAAGATAATCTGTTCAGCTTAATCAGTTAAATCATAATGTTTCAAAAGCTGAGAAAAATGTTCATTATTGGAAGTAAACAACTGTAAATTCATAAATAATGTCTGAATTGCTTCGACTTAAGTCGGTGATCTTGATAGGATCAAAATGTTGATGAGTTTCGCTGAATTAATGACAGGTTAGGTGCATAGGCCGAATTTTTAAGCTAGGCTCATATTACATCTCCTCACCCTATTTTATTGTCTGAAAGTTTGAAAACAATCGGTCATTTTTCTACACCAATTCGGTAATTTTCTACACCATTTTTTTTCGTGATGCAATTTGATGTGGGACAACCTTTATCTCCGATTAGAATGATGTCTCCATTTTGATTTTGACAGTTGCTTTTCGGTCATTTAAATGATGTCCAAGCGAGAGGAGCAACGAATCAAAAATTTACTCAAATCAACAGCCATTAACGTCATTTAAGGGTTTGTGGAATGTTTATCAAGCTCAGATCAAAGGGAATTTCAAAGTTGAAATCCACGGCATATAAATACTGTTTGAAAAAAATTGATAATTGTCTTAACACCTATTGAAGAAAGTGCTGAAAACCCAAACAACCTTCATATACGTTCAAAAGATGAAGAATGGGTAAGTTTCAATATTTGTGGAATGGTTATAAATATATGTTCAATATAGTTTACCTTTGATAAAAATTGATTAAAATTAAATGACTAAAAGTATTACTTACCAATATCGAGCCGGAGTTGATAAATCACATTCATCCTGTCATCATTCATTCATAAATACTTACATATATACGCACATGCACACACACATACATACATACAGCGAGCAAAGATTACCAGATAGTAGCTCGATCCTTGCACGGCACCCGCCAGCGAGATCAACGAAGGGTAGCGCTCCTCCAGCAGTTGATCCTCGGCTTTTCCTATCAGTATAAGGCAGGTCTAATGCGTGCTAAAGATACCCAATCGGCCTAACCTTCCAGAATATTTCTGATTGATAAATACTGGGAACTAGTTAAGCGGAAACTCTTTGAAACTAAGAAGAAAGCAAATAAGAATGAATGATGGAGAACTTCCACCGTTTGCGCATCTGCGGATACTGTACAAAATCTTTTGGCGGGATTACCGCAGAAGGTTCGAGAATTTTACAAAGAGAAGGGTTTTAGTGAACCAACTAACTTTCATATAAAGCTACATTATACTGAAATAAGCAATTGATTTTGTTAAATTATGATAAATTTTTTTCACCTGACACTATCTTAGTGTCCGAAATTTACCGTGGGCAAGTTTCAATTTGCTAACCGCAGGCTCCATTCGATTGGAACTATGTGCAATTTTGCTGGTCCCAGTCAGTGCCGGTAAAAACCAATGCAAGACAATGAAGACAACCTTAACGGACAGGCCAACTATCTTCGTGAATTTTAATTATTTTGAATTGACAGTATTCTCTTGATCAGAGCAACCGCTGAGTTCCAAAGTCATTAGTTGGTTTTGTTTATTCGCCGATGGATGTTCATTATCGCCTGTGCTGTTGTCAAAATCAATATTCAATTTCATCTTGGTGGGGATGACTTTGAGTATCAAATGAAGAAATGATGTGTTATATATTAGGCTCAGATCGATGCGTTACGATTACTACAAGTTGTAATAGAAGGCAGTTAAACTCTGCGATTGACATTATTCAAAATAACCATTTTGGTTGAATTAAAAATGAATTTTTGATGTTTGATAATCACTTGATAATCACTAAAACTGAGCTGCAAGCTCAAGCTTCAATGAGTAATAAAAAATCGAGTAGTCAAAGAAGCACAATAAGGTCTATACAGGTGGAGAAGAGCAGGGTGTTTGTCGGTATTGGTAACGAAAAATGTGTAAACAATCCATGATTTCGGGTAGTGACGTAAAACTCCAAAAACAAGCGAATAATAACAGAACAAGTTAAGTTATTTTCTACATCCTTTTAGTGCACAAAAAGGCATTTTTCAGCCGAAACCTTTTAAACACTATACTAATTACTTAAAATAAACATTCCATCTTGTGATTTGCTGCTGTTGTAAATTTTTGTTTTTGGAGATCTACGTCACGCATGTTTACAAAAAAAAACAGCTGTGCTCTCACGAACACAATGAGAGTATTTTGTATTGCACTAATACAACTTAACCACTTCTTCTCCATCTGTATAGACCTCATTGATAGAAGCATACTGAGTTGATTTCAAGCTGAACAATGCATTAGGTCGTAAGAAATATTGGGAGACCCTCTTCGTCGACTTTCTCTTTGCTTTCCTAAGGTTATGTAAAGACACGATCAAGTATTTTCAATACACAGTACGATCATATAAAGTGTAATTAAGGATCCAATTATTCAAAAAGAGAAAGTCGACGAAGAGAATCTCTCAATGTTACTTAGAACCTAATGCATTGTTCATCTTGATTTGTACATCGCTCTTCTAGGTTTTTTTTTTTTCATTAGGGCGAATCTACAATTGAGAGATTCTCTCCGGGCTCGCTCTCTTTCATTCATTACAGCACCATTATAAAACTTTGGAGGGATTCTTTAGTACATATTGAAACACAACAGTGCTGGCTAGCATACTCTACAAAAATTAGAATGAAAAACGCAAAGGTGATTGGTTTATGAATGAAAGAGAGCGAGCCCAGAGAGAATCTCTCAATTGTAGATTCGCCCTAATGAAAAAAACCCTAGTCTTGATTTTGACAACTGAGATTCTCAAAACAAGTACAATTAATCTACACTGACTCAAAATGTTTTTCATTGCGTATGATAGTAAGTACTAAATATAGACACTAGTGAAAGTCAATTACGGATAAGAAACTAAGAGTCCATAAGATCTGGTCAAGGTCATGAAATTTTGTTTCCTTTGACGAAACATGTCCTTCCGTTGGGAATTTGTTCGACAGGTACAACCAACCATCAAGGTAACAGCATCCGGAGATTTGATGGATTCATGTTGATAAAATATCGAGGCAACCGTCTCGTCAAATCCCCTAAAAACTAGAACGTCATAATCGAAGACGTGGAGTCAAACAGAGAATATCATGTTCAAAAATATTCAACAAGAAATTCGTCATCAAGATAGGCTTATGACAAGCTATAGCTGCTTAGTCTGGCCAGTGCTTAAGTTTCCTTCCGAAATCCATGCGTGCCCTCAACCAACATTTAGGTTCAAATTAACATCAGAAAAGAAACAAGTAGCTTCCGGAAATTTGGCCAACCCAAAAATGCCATTGGTAAGTGCAGTAAATTTAACCTCTCGGGCTGCAGCTGGTGGGAACCTCCTTTCGCAGGCACTCTAAAATCCTACCCTTGAGGAGAAAACCTCCATTGAACGATCCAGTTTGATGAGCTAAAGTAAACCTCCACCACTTAAAAAGAGCACACACATTAATTACATAGTCAGCCAAAATCGCAACCGCTCATCCGCTCTCAGTCCGAGGGTCGATGGAAATCGGACGTTTTAATGAAGATCTCGTTACAGAATTACAACCTGTTAATAGCTAAATTTCATTAAATCTCCTCACAACCGCCGAGCTCGAATTGAATTGGCCATCATCGGCGGCGGGCGCGCCTTCTCGCGGCGGCTCTGTCCGCCTTTGTGCCGTCCATCACCGAGCGCCGAACAAAGGCCGTAATAGCCTACAATAAAACTAACAGTATTTAACACAGTCCTTCTGATCATCGGAAGAGGGGCACACACACACACACTCGAATCGCGCGAGGCTTTGTTTTCTTTATTGGTTCTCATCCCGGCAGCTGATTGCGAGAGAAATGGGGCTCTTATCGCGCGCCTTCAGCGCCTCCTAATTGAGAGCTGTCGATTATCGAACAACGACCATCATCATCATCATCATCATCATCGAAGTAGTCATCGTCGTTGAAGTCGATCAAGTGGCCTGTTTGGTTTGGTTGAGATTGATCTTGATCGTTTTTCGTGCGAGCGCTCTCGAGCGTTTGGCCGTTCAGATCGAGGAGGAGCCGTGCTCATGCATGCGTCGTTGGCTAAGCGATTCGAGGTGGTTAATTTGAATACGTGAATGAGGTAAGGATTGGATCGTTTGAACGCGGTCGGAAGTGGAACAAAGTGGAATAGTGTTTATGTTAATCGGTTTCGGGGGAAAAATAGATCATTATGGGTATTCATTGTAGAAAGTCATCTGTTCTTTTTTTTTTGGGAGGAATAAATGCTTATTTGAAGAGTTGTGGATACGTTTTTTAATTTCTATTTTTCTTTTTCTATTTTGCAGGTAACTATCATTATTCGTTTATCGGCTCTGATGATCATTTCGGGTAAGTCGGAAATAATGAAGCCTCATTTGAAAATCTTTGCGTTTGCTGTATAGACTCCGTCATTTGGCAGATTGTAGATTGATGATTTTGATCAATAGAAATAAACAGATTTTCTGTGCATTTGAGAAAAACAGCAACTGAATCGTTACAATACAAAGGCTACTCTCCTGATCTCAGTTTAGTCAAAAGTGGGGCTGAACTTTAAAAAAAGTCAAGTCATCAAATTAGCAACATCAATCTGATTTAAGTTGCAGTTTTTGCAGTCAACATGCTTTTTGTCCCAATTTTTAGTTTCTGGTGAGTACTGCCCTTTTTGACTCGATTGGTCGCAAGAAATTTGTGCCGAAAGAGGGCGTGTTTAGCCACGATCTATGACGACTCAAACTTCATGATTTTTCATGACTAGTCTACTTCTAGCCTCTATATTGGCTATTCCAGGACAATCTGGATGCCCCGAAAGTACCTTTTAAAAGTGGACAAATACGGATTTTTGCCGAAACATGCCTTTCGACGGCTCAAACTGCATGATTTTTCAGGAGGAGTTTACTTTTAGCTTTGAAATGCTTGGACGGTAAAAAGAGAAGTAAGAAGAGCCAACGGACAAGCGATGTCGTTTCCCGTATTGAAGTAAATCGGACTCCAAGTATTCGATTCAGTATGTGGAATGCAACAAATTTATTTGCAAAACTCATTTCGAATCATGGTTCCCGAAAATTAATTCTTATTTAAGACAATAGAACAAAATTAAGATCAAAATGGCAGAATAAAAATTTCTTGGATGAATAGTTTATCCAAGTAATTTTTATTCTACTATTTTGAGCTAAATTTTGTTCTACTGCCTTCAATGAGAATTAATTTTTCTCTATCTCCTTGAAATAAACATTGATTTTTATTATTCAAAAATAATAAAAGCAATTTCAACCGCAATTACTAATTTTTGGAGCATACGAATCCATTCACATTTTTCCGGGGCATCGGGGTTGCCGCGAACCGGCCAATATGATTTAATGACTAGAAATAGATTGTTTACGAAAAAACATGTTTCGACGAACATCCGCATCTGTCCCCTCCTAAACGGTTCTTTCAGGGCTTCCGGATTGTCCCGGAATATCCAAAATGGTAACGGGTCTATTTCAAGACTAGACTGTTTATGAAAAATCATGAAGTTTGAGCCGTCGTTAGACAAGTTTCGGTGAAAATGTTACAACCGGTCAGATCTCACCATATTTCGCTGGTCCATCATAAAAAACTCACTCTTCTTGTAATTGTGTTTCTTCACAATAGACTCTTAATCTTTGTTTGTTGTATTCATCCCCACTCTCAGGAGTGTATTATTTGAGAGGTGTCTTTTGTTTCTTCTCCTTTTCCGAACGTTGCCCACCATTCCGAACGATTGTTTCGTTACCAAGAGTATTGTTCCCTGTCTATTTGTATGAATCAGTTCGCTATACAGGTATACCTTGATTTTATGGACCCTCGATTTTATGAACATGTTTTTTCACATGTTTCATGTTTTATTGTAGGACAGTTTTCGTATTATCTAAATGGTTTATTCCCTTGGAAAGGAGACTTTTTCAGTAGCGGCCACTCAAAACTTACTTCCTCAGAGGGTTTCCAAAAATATATAGTGCTGGCGCTAGAACTTTTTTCGACAATTTCATCGTGGGTATCATCGATTAAATTCAAACCCTACTAGATATAAAAAAATCCTGGGGATGAAGCGGATGTAATTTTTCGATTAGGGAAGGTCCATTAATTATGTCACGCAGAAAGGTGGGAGGATGGGTTTGGGAAAACATGACAATCCATACAAAAAAAATTGAAGGTCCATACAAAAAACGTGACAGGGGAGGGAGACGGGGGTGGCGTTTTAAGAAGTTCCTTTTTGCGTGACACAACTAATGGACGTTCCCTTACGTAACATCCATTGATAACATTTTTAATGCTAAAGAGTAGTTTTAAAATAGTATGACGACTAATAAAGTAATTTAGAGGATTCTATACAAAATGCTTGATGAAAAAGAGGAGAATAGTGTGTTTTTAAACACGGTGCTTTTTCGATTAATGGCGTGATCAATGGATGTTCGATAATATAAATAATGAGGCAATTCAAGTGATTTTTAAATACTGTACTCAACAGTGATGTTCAAATCATTTCAAAATGCAACTTACTGAGTCATTCAGCATGAGTGTAATCGCCTTCGATTATACAGACAAAATTGCGCTTGAGATTCTCAGCCGAACTTTCATTATTCGTCTCAAATGAGCTAAGAGATGTTATCTCCCAAATTGGTCAAAGTTTTGCTTTAGCGGTGTTTCTTGTTTTTGATGGCGTGATTTATTACTTTTCTACCAGAAACATAAAAAAACACCGCAAATCTGCAATGTGAGCACCGAGAAACAATCAAGGAGCAAAGCGGAATGAAAAAATCGGACATGATTGTTATGCGGATGATTTCGTAGAGAATAGAATCGCGCTTGGTAAAAATCATGAGTGAGATTTGAGATATCGGTTTTTCAACATCAATCAATACTCACTCATCTATACTCATCTACACCTTTTCCATCAGTTTAAACTCAAACAACGTTTTCTAGTTCAACGTTCAGATTAAATCTGGGTTATGTTGAACATACATCCCACTGGTATCTGATTAACGTGTATTTTTTTACATTTGTGATCGTGAGGAAGTTGCATCATCACTTCTATTTGAACCCAGATTTGTGCAGACTGTAGTCTCTAAAATGGCTTCTGTTCAAATTCCAAAAGTTAAACAACAACGATCGGGTATTCTTCTCACAGCTAAAGTGAAGATAATCCATGATTTGGAAAATGGACCAACAGTTCAAGATGTTATGGAAAAGTACCACATCAAAGCACGATCTACTATTAACAACATTCAGCGATCCAAATCAAAGATACTGCACAACATTGCAAATATTCAAAGAAACAATGGTAAGCAAGTTAGAAATTGTATTTAAAGAAAAAGCGCCCTCATGTTTATCATTTGCAGTTCATCGTGAGTCCTTCAAATTCGCTCGCTATCCGAAAGTAGATGAGGCGGTTTACCTCTGCTTTTTTTTTTGCAGAAAAGACAACAACACATTCTGGTAAGCCAAGAAATGCTGCAACTTTAAGCAGTGAAGTTTTTCAACGAGTTGGTGGGTGAAGGCAAGTTTGGAAGTCGGGGATATATCGCTAAATTTATCAGTTGACATGAAATTCGCCTTTGAAAATTACGGGAGCGAAATTATCAAGCAACTTTGCCATCGTTGACCAATTTGTTCAAAAGTTTGCGGTGGAAATGCGTTCGAATGGTTTGCTGCCAAGTCAGATCTTCAACGCTGATGAATGCTTTCTTCAAAAGTACGCCCACAAATACATACGTTGACAAAGACTCGATATCCGCACCTGGAAAGAAGGTGAACAAAGAAGGTCTGACGTTTATGCCGTGTGCGAATATGAACGGTTCTTTGAAATAACCGCTGACGGTTATCGAGAAATATCTTAACCCTCGAGCGTTGAAAAATGTGAAAGAGCTTTCAGTTTTCTATGCCGCATCCAAAAATGCATGGATGACTCGCGTACTGTTCAAAATCTGGTTTTTTGAGTATTTTATACCGAAAGTCAGAAAGTATTTGGCGGAAAACGGTTTACCTATGCGAGCCGTTTTGGTTTTGGACAATTGCTCTACACATTTCCATGCAGATGAGCTCAAAACGAAAGACGGCGCTATTTGGGTGCCAAACACAACAGCGGCGATTCAACCGATGGATCAGAATGTGATCCAAATGGTCAAATCACGGTACAGACAAATCATGATGCAGGGGATTCTTGGATGACCTGGAGAATTTCATGAAAACATGAAGAAACTAAATGTTAAGGATGCCATCTTTTGGGTTCTCTCATTAATTAAGGAGCGACTTCTGGAAATATCCGCTAAAATCACTGCGTAGAACGTTATCGATGAAAAAAATACTGAGTTTGAAGTCCTCAAAGATTCAGAAATAACCTAAGCTTAGCTTGACTGACTGCACGTATCAATGGTTGCTACTCCGTGATTGATCAGAATCAGTGAAATTGCACAATGAAACAACTGAATGGGGCTGAGAGTAACCGACCATTATCACTGTACACGTTTCAGTGACTCAATTTCTTTAACAGTAACGGCGCCGGCCACGTCCTTGCAATCAGTTGGGAATAGGGAAGGAAAGCTAGTGTGACCTTTGCTGATTAGGGACCGTGTTTTCCTCTGCATCCGCACAATGGTCACAGAAAGGAGGTTTTTCTGTGTTAAGGTGAGACTAATGTTTCACCCGACAACAACTCAGCAGCATGAGACTCTTGGAACTGGGTCACAGGGTCGGTGCACTACTGGGCAAACTGGAGGGGCTTCGCGGACTTAAGGGCAATCAAGCTTTCAAATAAATAAACTACACAGAACGGATAAACGCATACACTGTATTCTATCTGCTGTTTTTCGTGTGGTTGGACATAAGGCTTGCTTCATTTAGAATTGGAACAAACTTTTGCTCATATAGTGGCGCTCCTGGTGGACGGATTTGAAAGTTCTTGGCGCCCACGGGTCGGGAATTTTGTCAGCGTTTGTATTTTTTTTCACGTATGTATTTTTGACATTCCGCAATTCGACTGTACTTTGTAAACAATCAACATGGAAGCCAAAAGAAGGGAAAAAATTGTGCACAGTTATTTGGAAAATCCATTGTGGTCTGCATCTAGGCTAGCTAAACAGCTGAAATTGCCCAGAAATACCGTATGGCGCGTTATCAAACGGTATAAGGAAACATTGACGACGATTCGGAAGCCTCAAGCCAATCGTCGGAGTGGAACTGTCGACCGGAAACTGCGTGGTAAGATTTTGAAGACGATTAAGAGGAATCCCAATCTGTCGGACCGTGATTTGGCCAGAAAATTCGGTGCTGCCCATAGTACCGTGAGGAGAACTCGACTCCGGGAAGGAATCAAGTCGTATCGAGCTAGCAAACAGCCAAATCGGACCATGAAACAGAATAGTGTGGCCAAAATCCGTGCTCGGAAGCTATACGACCAGGTGCTGACCAAGTTCGACGGGTGTCTTCTGATGGACGACGAAACCTATGTCAAGGCTGACTTCGGGAAAATCCCAGGTTAAAAAGTTTACTTGGCAACGGCTCGGGGGGATGTTCCAGAGAAATTTAAATTTGTTTTTGCCGACAAATTTGCACGAAAATTCATGATTTTGCAGGGCATTTGCAGCAAAGTCGTTCAAGAATGGTATGCAGAGAAAGGGGTCCAGGTTGTTCCAAAAAACCTTAACCCACCCAACTGCCCCTAGTTCCACCATATTGAGAAATACTGAGCAATCATGAAGAGGAGACTCAAGGCAAAGGGAAAGGTTGTCAAAGACATCAATCAGATGAAGACCTGGTGGAATAAGATAGCTAAAACGATGGACGAAGAAGGTGTGCGCCGCCTAATAAGCCATGTTACAGGAAAAATTCGAGAATTCCTTCGAAACCGTGACGAATAATTTTATCCGTATTTTTTCTTAAAAGTATGAAAAAAACGCTACATTTGTATAAAAAAAAGATCTTGAATTCAATAATAAATAACTGAAATACAGGCAATTGTTTTTGTTCCAATTCTATCTGAAGCAAGCTTTAGGACGTACCTTCAAAACTACGAAGACGACGGCGACTACGACGACTACAGTCTCGCGAGCGCCCGCGATAAGGTGCCAGAAAGAATCCGGCGATGGCGGACGAACAAATGCCAACCTTCAGCAAGATGGTGGTGGAACTACCGGCTGGTGTACCGTTGGTTACAGCGCGATGGCGGTCAGACTGGCGCGTCTTCCGTTCGTAGGCTGTAGTGCGATGGCGGTTGGTTCGCTCACTCAGACCGAGACGGTGATCTGGTGACGGGCTGGAATATCGGTTGCGGAGCCGGTTCTGATGCACAAGCGCTTCCTCCTGACGTAGCTGGTCGACAACGGCAAGCCCTCTGTCGAACCGGGGAGGGACTCTCTCCTCGATATTTAGTTTGCCCGAGATGGATATCCTATTTTACACTTATGGCCCGAAGCCAGAGGAATGTGGGTCCTTTGCTATTAGGTGTTGGTGATCAAAAAGTCTCCTCCACCGTAGCGTGCACTGGCGGTCCTTGACTTGCCAACCTAAAAGTGTTTCCAATAAACGGACAGAAAAGGTCCTAAATTGGCGTAGCTTCAAACGTATAAGTCCATAAAATTGAACACTTCTGGTCTTCACGCTCGCCTGTAACTAAGTGAACGACCCCTGTTCACCGAGCATCCAAGGACCCTTCAGCTCATCACCCGTGACTTTGTGTCACCATTTTTCCATGGCTGGAAGCCCTCGACCGTTAAGCATGGCCATGATGTCTGCCCAGTGAGCTTCACCGCTACTATTTGGTATGTTTACTTGAATCCTCGATCACATGATGCACTTTGAAAAAAAACATCGCATTTCGTTTGTGAACGGTTACAAAGGGTAGGGGTTGATGGATCAGGATTCACCTTGAGAACTGATGTGATCATATAATATAGTTCATTTAATTCAGGGGACAAAAAGGATAACAATTACCTGTTTCGCTCCGCGTTTTTGAGAGCACTTACCAAGTCTCAATTGTCTGAAAATCCCTTGCGAGGTCCAACTGGCTAGTGTTCTGCTTTTTCCGCGGTGCCTAAATGATGCCTATCCAAAACGGCCAAGCTTGCCCCATATGGAAAATAGCATCGTATCTCGAACTTAACTCCTCCAACTGTAAAACTGTATCTACAGCAATGCTATGTCGGTAATGGAACTGGTCCGTGGTGGAACTGGTTTGCCAAGAGAAGCTTGCTGAACATAAGTGTTTGTAGTATACCGGGTGTACGGAGAGATTTTCCCGAGTCCTGGAGTTGATTTTGATAGACAAGTACATGCCGGTTGAGCCAAGAATGGCTACGGTGGCGATACAGCTAAGGGTCAAACATAAACTAGTCCGATAATAATAATTGTGTAATAATATCGCAAAACATAACGGAAGAAAATGCAAGTCAAACTTGTTACCCTAACCTATTAAGGTAATTTGAATAAACGAAGAAGTTCGGATCAAAAGATGTGTCGGAATAAGGTGACGTCCAAGCTTCATGACCGAAAAAACAGCCTTCGTCTTCCCATCCACGAAATCGTTAACACACCTCTTGTGATCAAGGTTGTCAATATTGTCAATTGCATTTTTCGACAACTAATTATCGTTCCTCTTAGGAAAAACGGCAAATAAATCAGTAAAATGGAAAGCGCTCACCCGGATAATCAGCAACAATCAGCAAACGTGTACCAATTGGTTCGTTTTCGAAATCCATTTACACCGGATTTTAGTTCTAAATACTGGACTCGGAAAAAATGAGACACACAAAAATGATCACCAAACATTCATTTTAAATCGGATACTTCTGAAATTTTCAGGGATTAAAAAACTATATATTAGCTATGTTTTGTTTGGTTGTTAATTTATTTATTGAATTTTCTCCTGCAAGCTGGAATGCTCGTACATTTCTCTTAAAACTGCCCATGACATCTTGGGCGAGGCTTTGTCCATCTTCCTTACACAATTCCTCCTGTTTTTCTTCAAAGCTTCATTGGTTTTGAATGTTTTTCCGCTTTATCTTCATCTTCTTCTTCATTATCGCCCAAAACTTTTCGATCGGACGAAGTTCTGGTGTATTTGGTGGGTTCGCCTTCTTCGGGACCACATTAACGCCCTTCGCTTCGTACCAATCCATTACAGGCTTGGCGTAATGGCACGAAGCGAGATCCGGCCAGAACAGCGTGGGACCACGGTGAGAGCGGAGAAAGCGCAGCAAGCGCTTCTGCCAGCATTCCTCTCGATAAATCTGGCCGTTTATGGTGCCGGTTGTAACGAACGGCTTGCTGTACTGTCCGCACTCACAGATTGCCTGCCACAACAGGCACTTCTTCGCGAATTTTTCCATCTTTCTCTTCCGGAACTTTTTCGGAACCTCCATGCGGGACGTACTGATAAAAAAAACTCGAGGCCGGGGATTTGTTTGGTGTCTGCCTTGGTATATGTCTCGTCGTCCATGACGAGACAGCCTGGCTTGACCAGCCACTCACGGTACAGCTTCCGCGCACGCAATTTGGCCACCGTGTTTTGCTTGTCAGTCCGGTTTGGCACCTTCCTGACCTTAAAAACACGTAGCCCAGCCCGCTTCATGGTCTGCTAGACGAACCACTTCGACGAATTGGTCGAATTTTGGTCACGTCTCGGGTGGAAAGGTTCGGGTTATTCTTAAAATGCTGCCTTATCTTCCGCGCCGTCTCTACACAGATAAAAAGAAACATTGAATTTTCTGCGTTACTAATGCACATAAAGGGAATGCTAGATTTGTCAGAGAATAATGGGATATTTCATGTAAATTTAAGCCAGATAACGCCTGCATCCAGCCTGTTGTATGAAAGATTGCCAATATTATTGTATGGCACATGAAAAGTTGCAAACAATTTCGTTGTTTACGCCTCCTTTAGCATGGATCTAAACGAGGGGATATTTTACACGCTTGTTAAAATTAATTATTTTTTTCTGTGTGGAATGATGTATTCCAAGCCTTTTGCCGATCCATCTGTGCGACTGACCAGGATAATCGATCAGCGCACCCAAGATTTGCTGGCGTAGCTCTTCTTGTTTCGAATGCATCTTGAAAACTACTTGACAGATCGCGATAAAATTAACACAATAACATACACAGATAAAAAGAAACATTGAATTTTCTGCGTTTCTAATGCACATAAAGGGAATGCTAGATTTGCCAGAGAATGATGGGATATTTCATGTAAATTTAAGCTAGATAACGCCTGAATCCTGCCTATTGTATGAAAGATTGCCAATATTGTTGTATGGCATATGGAAAGTTGCAAACAATTTCGTTGTTTACGCCTCCTTTAGCTTGGATTTAAGCGAGGGGATATTTTACACGCTTGTTAAAATTAATTATTTTTTTCTGTGTAACACTCTTACAGGTATTCCACTAAATAGCACACATTTTCCGGAATTTGGACAAAAACGAGCAACGTAAGCATCCAATTGAACCAAAAAACACATAGACAACTACGGACACTATCAAAAAGGAATGTAAATGTTGGTGACATGAGACCAATACATGCAAGCAGCGTTAAGGACATCAAATCAGTCAAAAGAGACGAAAAAATCAATTCAATCAAAAACACCTTTTTCCGTGTTGCGTCTGTTTCGGTTTCAAAACATAATTTTACATGATTTATTTTAGTAAGTTTCTTGCTGTAGATCACATTTGAATAACATCTAAAGTAAAATAACAATTTCTTAATGTACAGATCACCCCGCGATCATACAATTGTTTCTCACCAATTTATCCAAAACAGTTGAAAATTACATCTCCGTATATCAAATTGTACTTATCAAAATATTTTTCACACCTCTCCATTGCCCGTTTCACACCTCTCCCCACCACCCGATCCATCAAATTTACAGCTCGTTACAAATCATCTCACGATCGACCTTAATCGCCTTCACTATCAATCGATTGACCTGCACCGGAGTAAAGCGTTGATGTTAAGGTAAAAACTCACGACCTACACCGTGAGGGGGGAGCAAATCTCAGGCCTCTTCCCCTCTTTTTGTCAGGCGCAAATGCAAAGTGCTTGCTACTACAGAAGAAAAGTGAGAGTACCCGTGATCGTGTAACCATTATCATCGGCCCGTGCACAGTTAGGCACCGAAAGTGGTCCAATGACCGATCCCCCATCGCATGGCCGCGCATCCCAGCTCGGCTCGGTTCGGTTCAACACGACTAAAAGCGAGAGTGAGCGCAGTCTGTTGCTCCGAGGGCGCATTAGGCTGCAAATGACGACGATCATGAACGATCACACGATCGCGATGACCGAAGGCACTTTAGTATGAGTTTTATCATTATCATTTACGGGCAAAACGCTGCCTAAATGATGGGCAGGCGGTTGAAGGGCACACCGACGAAACGCTGGATGACCTCGGTGGAGAAATTTCGTTCGCCCAAACGATGGGGGGAACTTTTTCCAATTCACTTTACGATTTTGGCTAAATGCGCGAGGCTTTTAACACTGTTATGTTTACATCTTCTTCAAGCCTGACCGCTGCTGGCTGCTCTCATCAGTCGGTGCTTTATGCGAAAGTTTCGAAACACTTTCGATCTTCGAACGGCTTTCAACCTCCCCCCGAAAGAAAAAAAAACACATCACTCGGAAGTTTTCCCCCATTTCAAAAGGGGGTTGCCGAAATGGATCATTTGCTGCACGTTTCACTCTGATCAAGGTTACACGCCACCACCGACGCCGCACTTACATGGAAAACGAAAGTGTGTGGCTCTCTTCCGCGTATCTTGCGACGGGTGTTGTAAACATATCCCACATGGCCGCGGCCGGGGGGAAATATTTACACAACTGCCGTTGCGATTGTTATCGGGTTTCGGGTAACGCATTCCCATTTCGTTCCACTTCAAGTTCAACTCACTTCACTCGACCCGGTCTGGAAGAGAAACCATACTTGCCGTCGTCGTCGTCGTCGCCCGGGTAGAAGATAAGTACGACAAACTCGGTATGTAAATCAACCCACGCATCTACATAAGTACCTTAGTTTAAACGGAAAGAGTACGTACTCCAGTGTGTTTGCACAAGATGTTCACAGCGCGATAAAGTAGGCGAGCACTTTTTCCGCGCTCCCGGTTTCCTCGACGACGACGACGACGACGACAAGGGAAAGTGGTCTCACTATCTTTCGGCTGGAGATTAACTTGAACGCACCGGCAAGCGGGGAACCCGACAAAGATGACGATTTATGGATGATACTAAAGTGCCATCCAAGTGGGGGCTTTTGTTCTATGCGAGGATCGATTATAATGTGCTCTTCACTGTCATCAGAGACGGGGTTAATGGCTCTCTTATCGCGGTTCTTTGCATCGTGCCAGTCTCATAAACGGTGAAGATTGTAATTCCGATTGGTAAACGATGGGTCGGTTCTAGTGGATCATGCACATTAGGGCTGTGGAATGATCAACGTTCAATCTGATTCGGCGGTTGGAACTTAATGAACAGGTTGGAGTTGATGAGGTTTACGATGGGAACTTTTCGTTTGATGGCTGGACCGAAGGATTTGCGTTTTAGTTCGTAGAGCTTCTTCTCAGGATGCAAGGTCTAATCACATTCAATCAAAACCAGTTTCAAGAACCGAAGCGTAGCTTTTATCTGATAAAGGGTGTTACGATCAAAATTTAGTAAATGTAAACTTGAGCCTTTTTTATGCCGGGAATTATTCCAAAATTATGAAAAATGAGAGCGTTACGCAAAAGTGAAAGGTTTTTGAACGCTTATAACTCTCGAACGACTGACCAGAATGACTTCATTCATGCACCATTTGATTGAAAAAGCTTACAAATTGTTTAAATTTAGGTTAAGGGCCATTAAAATAAGTAGATCAATATTTGACTTTAAAATTGCCTTCTTTTTCTCCCATTAAAGTCTGCATATGAACAGGTTGAAAATTTAGTTTTCTCTTCCCGGGTCATCAAAAACGGGTAGCAAATGGTACCAAATGTCTTCTTCTTATAATGTCATTAAGTTCCATTCCATGATTAATACCGCAGTGGCCACACCCCTCAGCTGTAAAACAATTTAGCTTTGCTGCCGGTGATTTTACGATTGTGGTCTCGTGAATTTTGCCTCGTGCAGCATTTTCGGAACTCCCCTCCTTCTTGGCAGGCTATTCAACGCAAGTATATAGGGCGCGAGACAAACTGGTAAAGGGTGATACGGTCAAAATTTGGTCAAGGGAAAACTCGTGTAAATCGGTGAAATCGTTTATTTAAAAAATCAAATTAAATTTCTTTTTCAAGTTCAATTAGTATAAAATTCAGGAAAAATATTCAGTTAGGCTTCCGCTTTTCCAAATCCGAATTGTCGGGCCTTACGCTTGGCCCCTGCCATCAGATTTTGTACAGCCACCTAGTCCACCTTCTTCGCCGCAGAAAGCCAGTTTGCCTTGAACTGCTGCTCGTCCTTAGCAGTTTTTTTGGTCTTCTTTAGGTTCCGCTTGACAATAGCCCAGTATTTCTCAATTGGGCGGAGCTCTGGCGTGTTGGGAGGGTTCTTGTCCTTGGGAACCACCTGCACGTTGTTGGCGGCGTACCACTCCATGGCCTTTTTACCGTAATGGCAAGATGCCAAATCCGGCCAAAACAGTACGGAACAACCGTGTTTCTTCAGGAAAGGCAGCAGACGTTTATTCAAACACTCTTTCACGTAAATTTCTTGGTTGACTGTCCCGGAAGCTATGAAAATGCTGCTTTTCAAGCCACATGTACAAATGGCTTGCCAAACCAGATATTTCTTTTGCGAACTTTGACAGTTTCGTGTGCTTGAAAATATCTGCTACCTTTCCCTTCCTTTTGCCGTATAAAACTCCTGTCCCGGAAGCAGCTTGTAGTCGGCTTTGACGTAGGTTTCGTCGTCCATTACCACGCAGTCAAACTTCGTCAGCATCGTCGTGTACAGCCTCCGGGATCGCGCTTTGGCCGTCGTATTTTGTTTATCATCGCGATTTGGAGTCACTACCTTTCTTGTAAGTCGATAGTCCGGCTCGTTTTTGGCTCGATGCACGGTTGTAGACGATACGCCCAGCTTATTTGCGGCATCTCGGAGAGATAGGTTAGGGTTTCGCTTGAAACTACCGGCAACTCTCGTTGTCGTCTCAGCGGCTTCCGGTTTTCGATTTCCCCGATCCAGACTTCCTGGCTGTCGACAAACGTTCCCCAAACACTTTAATTACATTTGTAACGGTTGATTTGGCAACTTTTAGCGATTTTGCCAACTTTGCGTGCGAGTAGCTCGGATTTTCGCGATGCGCGAGCAAAATTTTGATACGCTGCTCTTCTTGCTTGGACGGCATTTTGACAACTGAAGAGTGAATTCCAAAATCAAAATAGGAGCAGCATTCTACACACACACACCTTCAAAATGAGGGGTGTTCAGGTTTTTTAAATGCAAAATTGAAAGAAATACGTCAAGTTGATATTGACCAAATTTTGACCGTATCGCCCTTTAGTTCTCAGGCCTAATTTTTCCCAGGCGTTGTAGTACAAGCAACTTGCTTAATTCTGATTTATTTGGTGCTCAATAACATAGAAACAATAGAAAAAAGAAGGTTATAGTATATTGAGACTCTCTAGGTCATCCAAACTGTCCTGGAGTTTAGAACTTGAGATCTACAGTTGTAACAGTGGCTATAGAATGTTATGAAATGTATTCGAACATATTCAATGAATGTCCTGGAAGACCAACAGACATTATGAAATAATTTTGAAACATTCTATGCCAAACAAACTATTTTAACTTCGTATGGCCCACAAACTTTGTACAGCTCACACTGCTACAATTGCAGATCCTAAAATTCCCAATTTCGGGTCCTCAAAAACGAGTAGCAAATGGTTCCAATTGTCTTCTACTTTTCAAGCCATGAGGTTGCATTCCATGATTAATACCGCAGTGGCCACACCCCCAGCTCTAAAATAATTTTGCTTTCCTGCCGGTTTCTGATTTAACAATCTCGTGAATTTTACTTCGTGCAGCATTTTCAGAACTCTCTCTTCTTATTGGCAGTGCTATTCAACGCATGTTTATAGGGCGCGAGACGAACTAGTAGTTCTCAGGCCTGTTATTTCCAGGCGTTGTAATACAAGCAACTTGCTTTATTCCGATTAATTTACTACTCAATAACATTTAGAAACGATAGAAAAAAGAAGGTAATAGTATAATGAGACTCGCTAGGTCATCAAAACTGTCCTGGAGTTAAAAACTTGAGATCTACAGGTGCAAAAGTAGCTTTATCTGCTATTGAATGTTGTGATATGTAATCAAACATATTCAATGATTGTCCTGGAAGACCAACAGACATTATGAGATAATTTGGGATATTTTATGCCAAACAAACTATTTTAACTTCGTATAGCCCATACATTTTGTACTACAGCTCATACAGTTACGATTGTAGACCTTAAGTTTTGAAGGACAGAGCTCTCTTCAGAGGCACGCCCCTTTATCAGTCAAAATCAGATTCATTGCAAAGAAAACAAACTATGACTGCATGCATCAGAACTAGCCATAACTAATTAAATCTATAGAACATCAAATAGACAATGATAATTCACATAAACGAAGACTAACCATGTTTTCCTTATTCCAAGCCCATCCTCGCACAGTCGGGGCACGAAAAGTGTTTTGTCACTTTTCATATGACATAAAATATAATAACGGCTAAGATATGTTCCTTTGACCACAAAAACCAATATGTTCCCTAGTTTGCATTAATTCGGACTAGGGTTCAGTGTTAGATCTGATTCCCCATGACGACCAGCGATACGAGTCAAAGGCCACGGTTACTTCTGTACATCTTAAATTCTGAACTCATGGCCGGTTTCTATGAACTTGAACATCCCAAGATACTCTCATAATGACTGGCGACCTTACCGAAGATTCAGTGAATGTGTTTGAATAAATATCTCACTTTTTTTTAGGTTATAAAGCCACTGGTACGACTGTAGATTCTAACTTCTGAACTCAACGACAGTTTTGGTGACCATACCAAGATATCTTGTGTATTTTTACGTTCGAAAATATTCACTGAAGTTGCTTGAATACGTGCCGTTACTTTGTATAGCCTAAGAAGCTACTGTTACTACTGTAGATTTCAAGTTCTCAGCTCCAGGACAGTTTTGATTACCTACCACAAAGTTATAAAATAATGATTGTTGACTTTCCATAAGATTCATTTAATATGATTGAATACATATAGCAACATTATGTAGCCCAAAAAACTTCTGTCACAACTGCAGATCTTATGTTTTGAACTTAAGGAAAGTTTGGATGACCTAGAATATCCCAAGAATATCACATTATGCCTGTTGATCTTCCACACTATGCAATGGATATTGTTAAATACATATTGTCCCTTTGCATACTCCAAAAACCTACTGTTACAACTGTAGATCTTATGTTCTGAACTCAAGGACAGTTTGGATGAACTAGATCACCCCAGTTTATCTCAGTATTGTTTTACGTTCGGAAACATTCCCTGAAAATGGTTGCATACGTAGCGTAACATTATATAACCCAAAAAGCTATAGTTACTACTGTATATCTTAAGTTCTGAATTCAAAGACAGTTTGGATGGCCCAGAACATCCCAAAAATATCAAATAACTAGCTGAACCCGGTGCGTGCGCTGCTACGGTTGCAAGTAAATGAAGGAAAATTTAATGTAACTGTCACTTTTATGGTTTTTTTTTCGGAATGAGTTTTTTTTTTCTTGAATAAGCAGGGGTTCAAACTTCTATCAAAACATGCTTCTTATCCGAGAAATACACGTTTTGTGTTTAAGTATCCTGGATAATTCTCATTTTTGGTAGAAATTTGTGTTTCATCCAGAGGGGTAGTTTCTCAAACCACCATAAAATGATTGCCTTCCATACCCCCCACATGCCAAATTTGGTTCCATTTGCTTGATTAGTTCTCGAACCATCACACGGGGCTCTTCGATTATAATAAAAATTTGAGTTTCATTTGTTTAAACCCCCCGCCCTTTCAAAAAGGGGAGGGTTCTTGAACCACCATAGAACCATTCTTGCCTACAAAACCACCCACATGCCAAATTTGATTCGATTTGCTTGATTAGTTCTCGAGTTATGAAGAAATTTGTGTCTCATATGTATCAGAGCCCCCCTTCCTGAGAGAGTAGGGGTCTCAAACAATCATAAGAACCTTCCCCAGCCCCAAAAACCCCTTCATATAAATTTTCACGTTGGTCGGTTTAGAATTTTCCGGGTCCTTATAGGGTCTGACAGACAGAAATTCATTTTTATGCATATAGAAATCTACCCTCCAAAAACCTCCACATGCCAAATTTGGTTCCACTTGCTTGATTTGTTCTCGAGTTATGCTGAAATTCGTGTTTTATTTGTATAAGAGACCCTTCTTTCAGTGAGCGGAGGAGTTTCAAACCACAATAGAAACATTTCTTGCCTTCAAAAACCTCTAACTGTCAAATTTGGCTCCATTTACTTGATTAGCTCTCGAGTTATGTTGAAGCATTTGTATGGGAGCACCGCCCCCCAAACTAACAGAAAGAGAGGAGGGGTCCCGAACTATCGTAGAAACAATCATTGCCTTTAAAATCCCCGCATGCCAAATTTGGTTCCATTTCTCTTATTAGATCTAGAGTTATGAAGAAATTACAGTTTCATTTGTATGACAGCACCCCTTCTAGGAGAGGGGAGGGGTCTCAAACCACCATAAAAACATTTTTTTCTTCCTCCAGAAAACCCCACATGCCAAATTTGGTTTCATTTGCTTGATTAGTTCTTGAGATATGCAGAAACTTCTGTTTCATTTGTACGAGAGCCTCCCTTTCTAGAGAAGGGAGGGGTCTCTGACTACCATAGAAACATTGAAATAGATCAAATTTATCAAAAACAGTGAACATTTTGATCAAGTCTGTGATTTTATAAAGCCATATTCCTTTTGACCCCATTTTGATTTATTATGACCCCCTAAGCCTTATGGGGTTAATACACTTCTTAAGGCAAAACTTAACATTCATGATTTTTGTTTGTATCTGGCCAGGAATCAACTAAGGCCTGTACTCGAAAAAAATGCACCAGACAAATGTGTTCGTCAAAAAATTATTTTAACAAGAATTTTCTTGTAACTTTCAGGGAATGAACTAATATATAGGGATTATATTGAAGCATAATTATTTAATTCAATTTCCTTTCCATCGCTGAAAGCCCTCACATTTCCTTTAAGACCCCTCATTACAATTTGTGCAATGGTGGAGCCGACCTTTTTGGTCACTTTCATCCATTTTTTCTTCAACTCCAGCGCGTTCTTAAACACCTTGGACAATTTTCGAACATTGGCCATCATTATGACCCAAAATCTTTCCACCGAACGAATCTCTGGTGAATTTGGGGGCTTGGCGGTTTTTGGTACAAAAACAACGTTTTTGTCTCTGTGCCAATCCAACGTCGATCGCGCGTAATGGCATGACGCCAGGTCTGGCCAAAATAATGTCTCGCCTCCGTGGGACCGCAGGAAGGGCAACAGACGCTTCTGGAGGCACTCGGTGCCGCAAATTTCCCTGTTGATGGTACCCGTTGTGATGTACGGTTTACTCAGTTTACCGCATAGGCATATGGCCTGCCAGAGCAAGTATTTTTTGGCGAAGTTGTCCACTTTCTTGCTGCCTGGCTTCGGATCCTCTTGCCGTGACCTTGAATAGACCGAAGCTCCAGCTTGTCTATGCGTACTTGCTGTAAACGAAATCCAGAGCGGACACACTTTGCCTTCAGAGCCGCGTCACGAGATCTGGAAGGTTCAGATTACACCTTGAACTAATCCAAGCTACCTTCCGGGCCTTCGACAGGGTACTGCTGTGCCTTCAGATTTTCTTCCACTTCCAAGTCCGACACGCTCGGTCATCTGGGACTTCCTCTTCAACGATTTTACCGCCCGAGACACAGTTTTATGGGTGATTTTCAGTTGTTTTCCGATCCATCTCATGGTCGCAGTTAGATTTTTCATGACGGCGCGCAAAATTTTCCGGCATTTTTTTTCCTTTTTCGATGACATCTCAATAACCACTGAACCGATTGTTATGAAATTTTGCACATGTGAACATTTTACTCCAAACTAGTTATACCCAGATATTCTATCGATTTTTATGCACGGGCAAAAAGTGACACACGGATAAAAATTGTGCATTTTTTCGAGTACAAGCCTCACTCCCTCTCGGATTGCAACGACTAAGGCTTGTTCGCGACAAAATCTGCACAGATTAAATTTGAAATGAAACATATTTGCTGTTAGTTCAATCCAAGATGCATTTTTTATTCATTTAATTGTGCATTATCAGTCATCTTATAACTAATCACAGCTACGAGCTTTTCAACTCAATCCAGTCATTAGGGTCTATGCAGACTTCTCTGCAACCGATTTAGCTGTTTTCGTCCAAGATTTTCGAGATTTTTCTATAGTTATAGCATGCTGTTTACATTGAAAAAATTCTCTCTTCACGAGAGCCCAATACTGCTCGATAGGTCGTAACTCCGGGCAGTTAGGTGAATTCGCCTCTTTCGGTACAACATGGACTCCATTCGCTTTATACCATTCCAAAACATATTTGGCGTAGTGACAAGATGCCAAATCAGGCCAGAATAGTGAGGGAGCGTCACAGCTGCGTAGGAATGGTAAGAATCGCTTCTTTAGGTATTCTTCTCGGTATATTTCCATGTTTACCGTTCCGGTAGTGATGAAGCTTTGGCTTACTCGACCACAGCTGCATATTGCCTACCAAACCAAATATGTTTTGGGAAACTTGGCCTTTTTCTTCGTCCTGAAATGCGCCTCTACGCCGTTCTGTCGCTTGGCAGTACATTCCAGGAAGCTGCTTAAAGTCTTCCAGCACATATGTTTCATCGTCCATTAGCACGCAGGAAAACTTCCGGGAGCCCGGGTTTTTGCCATCACATTCTGTTTATCATTACGATTTGATACAGTTTTCACCTTGAACAACTTCAAACTTTGCCAGCGCTTGGTAGAATGCAGTACGTACCAAAAGATCTCTTCTCTTCTGCAATATTTGCTTCACCTTCGCCTCCTTATGGTGATTCCTGAGATCCGTTCCACTCCCAGCCTTCCTGGCTGTTGTCAAACGTGTATCGAAAGATTTAAGATCATCATGGATAGTGCTTGCAGGAAAACCAAGCTTATTTTGCAAGTTACTGCAAGTTTTACTGAAAGATCCGGATTTTCATTGCGACCGCACACAATTGCTTTTCGCACTTGCTCTTCTTTTGACGCCATCTTCGTTCAAAAAGCTTGTAGTATCACCAAAAATTGATGTTTCTCAATGAACAGACAAACGTTCATCAGTCTGCAAAATATTACACGCGTTGATGAAGTATTTCCAGAGATATACGTATTTCGGGGTGTCCAGATTTTGTCGTGAACAAGCTCACAGAGATGAACACGGGCAGCCATTTTAACTCAGTTATGAGACGTTTTTGGCTCACTTTTTTCATTAATGGAGTCACTCAAATTTCAGTAAATGTAACTAAACACACCCATTTGATTTAAGTTGATGGATTTGATTTGTCGATTTGTTAAATCCAGTTACATTTACTCAAATTTGAACTCCACTTATGAGGAAAGTGTGTCGAAAACGACTCAAAACTGAATTACAATGGCTGGCTATCAAGAGTCTATTGTAAAGAGAAGAACACAATTCCAAGAAGAGTCAGTTGTTTATGGTAGACCAGCAAAATATCTGTGAGATCTGTCCAATTGTATCATTGATATAGAATACTAGAAATTTTATGTGATTTTATAATTATATGATTTTTATGATTTTTATGATTTGAAATGATTTTATGATTTTATTTTCAAACTACGCCGTGCCATGTCAATTTTGAACGTAGTTTTCTCTTGCATAACCTTAGGTTAACTTTTTTTTTCCTTAATGTATCACTGAGAGTAGCTCAAGTATCCCCCTTTCTTGACAACGAAGGGGTTCAAACTTCTATCAGAACATGCTTCTTATCCAAAAAATATGCATTTTGTATTTTAATTGACTAGAAAATTCTCATGTTTGAAAGAAATTGTGTTCCATTTGTATGAAAACCCCCCTTTCCAGCGGATGGAGGGGTCTCAAAGCATCACAGAAACATTTCTTGCCATCAAAAACCTTCACCTGCCAAGTTTGGTTCCATTTGCTTGATTAGTTTTCGAGTTATGCAGAAATTCCTGTTTCATTTGTATGAGAGCCCTTCCTCCCTTCCAGAGGGGGGAGGATTGGCAAACCACGATAGAAACGTTTCTTGCCGTCAAAAACTTTAAAAAACTTGCCCAACACCAGGAGCGATGCTAGTGAGATCCTGATTATGGAACACTGGCCTCACATGAATACGGACACGACTACGAACCACTCAGAGGTACCATGCCTGAGAGCTGACAGCCGTATTATGCTATTCCCCCACACCCAAAAGTTGAAATTGTAGCGAAAAAATGCAATTGCAGTTTTTGCAATCATATCTTGAGAAATCCGCATGATTCCTGAAGAAGGCAATTTTGCCCATCATGATCCACAAATCTTTTTATTGTATAAACAAAGCCATGCAAGTGTGTGCTCCTAGTGCCTCGACAGTCGCAGCAAACCGCTGGGTTTTTGTTCAACCGTCAACAACTTCTCATTATGGGTGAGACAATGGCACATAACGCCGCTACGCCATTTGCCACCGTTGCTAAGTATTCCGCTATCAAGTGTTCTATTTTTATCATCATCATCTCTCATCAAGTCAGTACGCGTTTTCTGAAATAAACGAAGCCATGTAATTGTGTGCGACCGACATTTGCTTCATTGTTGTAACGTTGAGTGCCTCGCACAACCAAAAGCAACTGTAGGGCTTTTATTCCGTTAACCTCAACTTATTGTGGTGACTGGATGGTTACACGAAGAGCCGTCATGCTGACGGTCGCGGTTCGTCTCTCAGTTGCAGGTCGTAATCTCTTTGTGAGCCATTGAATATACTACTACCAATCAACTGCACAAACCTCACGCACACATTGCATTTTTCTAAGCGAATTGATGTGCTGCTTTTTTGCCCTTGACCAATGTTGCATTTTTTCTCCAAGTTACGATCCTTTACGAGAAATGAAACCAAATCGTGCGAAATAGCATTACAATCTTGCTTTTTTATTTTGGGTGTAGGGTAGTACCCATCAAAGTACAACCCAAGTAACAATTTTGGTTTTATAAGGGTTCTGAAGAGCATGAATTAGACATCAAAGAATGCTATAAAACCATGATAAAAACCAGCAATGTTCCTTGGGAACTCTCCATTGGCTCACGGAAAGGGGTATAGATTACGTTGAGAAAGACATCAATCCTCCAAATTGCCCTCAGCTTCGGCCCATCGAACGCTAGTGGGCGATTGGGAAGAGGGTATTCAAAAAGACTGGTGAAGCAGCTAAGAATATGCTTGAGTTCAAACAAAAATTGGGCTAAGGCGTCCAAGAGATGTGATGTAATACTTGTACGGAACTTGATGAAAATTTTTCGATCAAAAATTCGCAAATTCGTGAAAGACTCAAATTAATTTCATCCGGTCTTCACAATGCATAAGTTCAATCGCAAACAATAAAGAATCATCCATTTGTTCGAGTAAAACATTCATTTTAACATGATTTAAAGTAAAAATATGCCGATAACTTATTTTCGATACAGTCCTTAAACGGTGCGTGAAGGTAAACCAGTCTCAGACATCTATTCCAGTCGAAAAGTTTTGTGAGAAAGCTATGCTTTGGCAAGCTATTTATGGCTGTGCTAAGATGTCGAAACCCTTTATATTCACAACTGCTGCAATGAACAGTGAAATATACAGCAAAAAGTGCTAACGACTTTAACCTTTGATTCGAAACCACAAGGATAATGTTGTCTTTAGCCACTTCTAGCTTCCATCTTGCCATTACGCGAAATCGACGGCAGAACGGTGTGCAAACCAGAATGTTTCATACGTTTCAAAGGACATGAACTCTCCTTATTTTTCGTAAATTCGACCAACTGAAGAATTATGGTTATCGACGAAGGCATATCTTAGGAAACATGTTTTGGCAGCAGATGCCTTTAAACAGTTTGAAAAATATTGGAAAAAAATGTCAAAATTTGTTGCTAGGAAGTCTGTGCTTAATCTTATGACGAACGTTCGCAAGAAGGTGCGCCACTGAGCATACAATCGCTAGATTGCAAATATTGAGAACTAATGTTAACAGTATTAAGAGTGTTCCGATCAAAATTTGGTCAAAAAGTAATGTGTGTGTGAGTCGATCAAAGTTTTTATTAATAAGTCAATTTCTTTTTCATGTTCAGTTAATACAGAATACAGGAGAAATATTTAGCTAAACTTCCATTTTACCGATTGCGAATTGCCGCGTCTTTCATTTAACACCTGCCATAAGATTTTCTACAGTCTCCTGGTCCACTTTATTCGCCGCAGAACGCCAGTTTGCCTTGAACTGTTTCTCGCTCACAACAGCTTTTTGAGTCTTCTTAGGGTTCCGCTTGACGATGGCCCAATATTGTTCGATTGGGTGAAGCTCTGGCGTGTTCGGAGGGTTCATGTCCTTGGGCACCACTTGAACGTTGTTGCAACATATCTCTCCATGGCCTGTTTTCCGTAATGGCAAGATGCCATATCCTGCCAAAATGGAACGGCACAATTGTGTTGCTTCAGGAAAGGCAGTAGACGTTTTTGTAGGCACTCGCTCAGATGAATTTCCTGGTTGACGGTTCCGGTCGCAGTGTACACGTTGCTCTTCAAGTCACAGGTACAGATGGCCTAGCCACACCAGATATTTCTTCGTGAACTTTGGCGGTTTAATGTGCTTGAAAGTATCTGCCCCCCCCTCCCCGTCCGGTTGCCGTATAAAATTCCTGCCCAGGAAGCTGTTTAAAGTCTGCCTTGACGTAAGTTTCGTCGTCCTGTACCACGTACACGTGTACAGCTTTCGCAATAGTGCTTTGGTCGACTTGTTTTGTTGATCGTCGCGATTTGGAGTCACCACTTTCTTGTAAGTCGACAGTCCAGCTCGTTTTAAGCTCTATCCACGGTTGAAGGCGCCATTTCCAGCTTCTTTGCGACATCTCGGACGGAGATGTTGGGGTTCCATTCGAAACAGCGGGCAACTCTTTTTTATCGTCGCTGTAGCCTCAGGCTTTCGATTGCCCCTCGATCCAGCTTACCTGGCTGTCGACAAACGTTCACCGAACACTTTCAATACGTTGATTACAGTTGATTTAGCCTAATTCAACAATTTTGCCAATTTGGCGTGAGAGTAGTTCGGATCTTCGCCATGCACGTGCAAAATTCTGATGCGTTGCTTCTCTTCCTTCGACGACATTTTGATAACTGAAGTGCTAATATCGAAATCAAAATAAAGGCATGATGCTACACGCACACATCTTTAAAACTAGGGGTGTGCAAAAATTTTAACGCACGATGAAAGGAAATGCGTCAAGTTAAAGTCGACCAAATTTTGATCGAAACACCCTTTGGCACTGCCTCAATAGGTGTTACATTTTCAAGTTTGCTTCCTCTTTCTCTCCGTCACGTTCATGTCCACTGTTTTGTATGGCGTCGTTTCGTTTTTTTGTTATTTAATTTGTTAGTGTGTTTTCTTCAGTCTTTAGTAGTTTAAAGGGTGTATTCGATAAAAA